>OY992885.1:82364465-82476965 GCA_963921405.1 Cepaea hortensis | reverse complement strand
TGTCCATCAGTGTTGTCACAACATACAGGACCTGAGGTTTGCGTGAGTATCCGTTGTCCCATGTCTGGTTTATTGGTGTGCAGACTGGTGGTGCCTCGCCGTACAGGCAGACACTCTCCGACTTCGGAGGAATCGGCGATCCTACTGACTTTAGCCAGGACCCCGAAGGGACCTGTTGCCCAGGACGCTCGACGAGGACGCGTCAATGGACCTTGGCCAGTATATAACCCGGCCCTGGTGCCTTGGAAATACCTCTGCGTCCCATAGAAGAACGGCAGATAAATACACTGGCATGTAGGATCACCAAGTAAAGTGAAAGAACTGAAAGACGAACTTACATTTTTTTTTAATGCATGTCTTTTGTATTTTCTAGGCAATTTGACGTTGAATAGTTTTCCATTGCCATCTAAATGGAACTCCTTTAACTTTTAAGTCCATCCAAATGTTGGTGTTAGAGATAAACTCCTTACCACGTCTTATCCCATTACTCCATTTGGACAACAATCACCTTCAAATTAATATTCAGAAGGAAACAAAAACCAGCCATCATCACGGGAAGTATGAGAGCGAGGGTTCTTATCCTTTTGACAACTTCGACGCCTTTTTTGAAATTACAATTTTTTTTTTTTTTTTTTTTGGACGTACCAAATGGATTCTGCACAATGGGACATTGAATGGAAAGATTAACAATAATTTGTTTCGAAAATCATTGTACAATTACTGAGTATTAGTTTGCCTCTGAAAACAAAGAAAACTAAGCAATGTGAGTTTGTTTCGCTTAGATGTTTTACATAATTGCAAGTAGGTGTTTACACTGAGACAAAACGATAGAATCAATAATGCCCGGGCACTCATTTTATCACATAGGCGCTAATGTATTCAGCCTCTTTGTTTTCTCGTGTGTATGTATTCTTCACTAGAAGTCGGTTGTTGTATTCGGAAACCAATCGGCTTATTTCTCAGTTATTTTCTTACTACAACCGTGTTCGAATACCACCATTATCACCACCATCACGATCATCATCACCACCTGCATCATCATCATCATCATCATCATCATCATCATCATCATCATCATCATCATCATCATCATCATCATCATCATCATCATCATCATCATCATCATCATCATCATCATCATCATCATCACCATCATCATCATCACTACCATCGTCACCATTAGTATTGCTACAATCATTATCACCACTACCATCAACATCATCATTATCACCATCGCCGTCACCATTATCAGCACCAACATTACCACGAAAACCATACTAATATCATCACCATCACGACCACTGTCCCCATAATATCCGCCCCTCCACCGATGTGTCTCCACCTTGTCGCGGTGGGGGGGGGGGGCCTTGCCTGTCCCAGTAACCCAAAGTGCATTGTCGACGGAAACAAAACTACATGTCGGACAGGCCTTGGGTTAGGGACTAGACCAAGAGAGACATAACCTGCTGCCCTGCAGGTAGACTGAGGATAGCAGTCAAAAGTTTAAATCAGACGCACGAAGACAGAAGTTCTTGGTCCGGGCACAAGCACTAAGGCTCTCAGCTGAGGGGTAAGGCTGAACGCCTCTAAGCCATTAATCCTCAGACGTGAGAGTCGGGCTGATACAAACCTATCGAAAAATGGAGGTGAGATGCTAAGCACGCTACATGCTTTAGTTCAGATACTTGTTTCGAAGGTTCTCAGCTGGGGGATATGAGGGATCTCCGGATGAGAGGGCCTGGCAGTTTTCTCGCTCACCGATGCACCGAGGTAAGGTGCTGAGCCGGCAGCACATGTAGCCTACCTCATGAGCGAGTACTAAAGGTAGAAAAGTGCCCCAGTCGCGCGAAATGGTTACGAAAATGTCTGTATCTATGCTCACAGAGAGTGTAGTCAAACGTGGAACGTCTCAACAACAGGAAATGGAACGCTTGGCTAGCGAACCCATTACGGGTCCGAAGTCTGAAACGAAAGCTTACCTAGTGGATGTCGCCCTAGTCTGTCCGTTCCTGGTTTATGGTTGAGCGACCAGTGGCAAGCGAAATGCCCAATACATGGAAGTGAGGAATCAAAGCAGCCATGAGCATGACGTGGCAATTCCTCGGGTGAGCCCAGTCTCAGAGCAATATGTGCCGGCTCTGCAATTATGGAAGCCTCCTTGGATAGCGGGGAATGCCCATGGTCTGCCCCTGCCTTCCCTTGAGGGTCGACCGTGATGTCTTTGAACGTTCTATCCTGAACAACTGAGATGTGGGCGACACAACAACAAAAAATCTAACGTGCCTCGAAACCCGAGGAAGGCTAACCTCATTACAAATGCCCGCCGAAGTCGGAAGTGCCGGCCTACGGGTGGCAAAATAAAAACTGGCACCACGCAATTACGTCCGAGTGAAATGTCGAACGAGTCCGAATGTCCCTCGTGCTAGGAACAGCTCTGACTACCTAGTTTCCGAATGCCGCTCTTGTTCGGAAAAGCTCTGACTAGGTAGTTTTCCGAATGTCCGCCATGCCTGGAACAGCTCTGACGGGCACAAGGACAAGCACATGTCCGAAAACTCGCTGAGTGGATACCATCTGCAGACCTGTCTGGTTTGTGCAGGAACGGCCCGGGGCGAACGAAATGCCCAATATATTGAAGTGAAGAATTAAAGCAGCCATGAGCAGGACGTGACGATTCCCTCGGTGAGCCCAGTACCAGAGCGTTATGTGTCGGCTCTGCAATTATGGAAGCCACCCAGGATGGCGGAAATGCTATGGACTGTCCCTGCCTTCATTTGAGGGATGACCGTGATGTCTTCGACTGTTCCAACTTGACAAGCTGGGATGTGGACGGTACCACAAAAGTGAGAGTCTCCCAGGAATGCTAACCTGGTCAAAATTGCACGCTAAAAGTCGGATGTGTTGGCCTAAGGGTTTCGGCCCTAGGATGCCCAACGAGACACACCGCAATCACATCTGAAAAAAAAAAAAACACTCCGGATAAAGGCAAAGAAGAAGACGAGATATCCGCCGCCACCATCATCACCAACAGCATCATCATCACCACCATTACCACTGCCATCATCACGACCACTATCATCATCATTACTTCCGCTATGATCACTATCACCATCTTCACTCCACCACCACGCCCATCATGACCAGCACCAGCACTATCACCACCATCACTACCATCATCACCATAACCACTACCGCCATAATTGCAATCGCCATCGTTATTACACGCCAGTGAAAGTAGACCACTTCTGGCATATTTAAAACGGAAAGAGATAGTGTTTTTTTTTTTCTAATGAGAAGAGAGACACCTGAAAACACCGTGACAACTGGAAATATCAGCGGTAGCAGAGGCAGAGGCAGACAGAGAGCGAGAGAGAGCGAGAGAGAGAGAGAGAGAGAGAGAGAGAGAGAGAGAGAGAGAGAGAGAGTGATGTTTGATGTCTAAATCACCGGCATGTTTGACCAAGAACATCAAAGACCGAGAGCCTAGGACATCAAAGTCTACACGATTGTGCAGGGTGTATGATGATGATGCTGCTGCTGCTGATGATGATGATGGTGATGATGATGATGATGATGATGATGATGATGATGATGATGATGACGACGACGATGATAGTAAAGCTGATAGTGGTGGTAATGATAAAGATCGTGGTGATGCTGATTGTTATAAAGGTGAAGGTAGTGATAATGGTGATGATGATGCGGACATCACACATTCCATAAATGGACAAACTACATCAAGATATGGTCTATATACAGACTAGCAGAATGAACGTATAACAACAGGCTAAATATAGACAGTTCCGGAGATCGATTGCTGCCAACCTTCATGACAAATGATAATAATAATAAGTATAATTGCTTTATTTCAGTGAGTATCTTTGAAGAATATCTTACTCAAGTTTGACACATTGCAGCTGAAGTGACAAATTACAGATTCAATCATCAATGTTTATCCACTAAAAATAACCCTTTGACGTCAGTGTGGGAGTATGATTATGAACAGATAGATTATACCCGGCTTCGTATGAAGTAACCGGAAATGACTGAAACATGAAAGGGGAAAAAAAACTACAGTTCGTAAACACAACATGAAAGAAGAGAATCATTTTTGCCAGTTAATTTCATTTCCTTAGTTTAGAAAGCGTATCGTGTTTGTCTCATTAGAATGGTGCAATTTAAATTTGATATTTTTTTTTTTGCGCTCGCTCGCTTGCTTTGAACTCAAGATTAGTCCATACACACTACTTTAAGTAGTGCTGGACTGAATTTTATGTGTGGATTAGCATTCCCTTTTATCAGTGTCCCTCGCTATTAGGAGAATCCACTCTGACTTCAGAGGTACTTGAAATTCACGTCCCCGTGTCAGGGACGAGAGGTCAACATTTTAGTCCAACTGTCTCTTACCGTGGCATCAGCACACCGGATGTTTAATAACACGCGTTCTTATCCATTCGGCCATGCTAACCTCTCGATATTTAAATAATTAGTTCTCTAAGACATTAATTCTCAGACAGACATTGGAATCAACACATTGTGCCACATATATTAAAATACAGAGGAGCAAATGGTTTGGCCATCTCGTTAGAATGCAACACCATCAACTACCAGCACTGGCCTAGATCAAAGAACATCTGCTACGAGAGCAATAGGACGCCCTAGAATAAGATAGATTGACACCAAAGACATTGAATAATCGCACGGAATGATACTAAGCTGTACCACTAATTCCTCCCCACGACGTTTGACGGCAAAAGTAGAAGTGATGATGATGAGTTCTCCACATAGGTATCATAAAGTAAGAATGGCACTTTAAATCAGAAGTGACAATCGCGATGTCCGGTAGTGTCATTTGCTCATATTAAGTATTGCTACGTATAAGCTAGAGAGACGTTACAAATTATAAGACACGCTATAGGTAGAAAGGATAGAAAATCACTGAGCACAGAAGAAGATATGTTTCATAGTTAGTACTAACTGTCACTATTAGGCAGAGGGGTTAAGATTTTGGAGCGGCCCCCTGAAAGGGACTTTGAAACTTTCCCCGTTGTATAATAGTCTGTAACACGTCAACTGATGGAACATCAGACACACACAAAGAAATAATTAATCAATTGATCAAGTGCCGTCACCACAATCAAGATTGTTTCCTGCTATGGTCTGCGATGTGATAGTACCATCACATTTTACTGGCATGAATGCACGGAGGAATAGATGGTCAGCCTTTCCCTCACTTGACCACACCACTAACTTAGGTGTCAAACCGTCGTACAGCTGCGTTCATGATAATGTCAGCGCACCTAACTAGCAGGCTGGCTAACTGTCCCGCCAACCCGATAGTAACTAGTGCTGTATTAGATACATTAACGTGCAGGTGTCAATCATGACCCTGAACCCATAGTTGTGTACATGATTTGAAACTAGCCATTGACATTACGGGATTCTAGCCATTGAAATTACGGGATTCTAGACGGTCTCCCTGGCGAAGGCGTTAGCGACTTTCTCCGTAATCCCATATATCCACGCGAGGAACACAGCTGCGCGAGATTCGTCAGCGGCTCGTGCCGCGTTGGTTCCATACGGGGTATGAGAGAAAAAAAAAATCAATGGCAAGCTACTGAGTGTAATCTTGCAAAGAACATCAAAAACAGCTGAAAAATGCTGGTGTTGACTGCAACGTCCTGTAAGGGATATGCAACATTTGCAATATATATATATTACAGTATCTAAAGTTGGCCGGTGATACAAATACAACTAAACTAACCCATTTGCTGTCGTGGGTGAGTATAATATACAACATACTAAAACCAATGACTCACACAAGCTTTCATGATTAGTCTGTTGCAGAGGAAAGCGGACCTAAGTTCCATAAAACTCCGACCTACTCAGACACTGCCCGGAGTTGATCTATGATAGCGTACCAGTAAATTAGGAAGGAAGGAAGGGCGCGGGAGGGAGCACGTGCCCAAATGATCAAGCGGGAAGTAAATCTTGTGCAGACTTATGGTAGCACCAGAGGATTGTCTGCCCATCTGGAATTTAACAGGCATGATACCGGGTGTATTTTTAATGACTGAATGGAAATATTGCCGGTCCAAGTTTTGCATTTACCTCTTATGTTGCATGAACTTTAAAGAGGGTGAATACAAAATTTGAAACGGCAATATTTTCAAACACCCCACATTCATTAAAAATACACCCTGTAATTTTCAAATGTGTCAGCTCGTTTACAGGAGCGCGGTAGTGTAGTGACTACACACAAACCTGGCGTCCCAGTGATCAGGGGTTCGATCCGCAATGGGGTAGATTCGAATTTTTAAAACTGACCTGGGCTCCCAAGTCGCCCCAGCCTAAATTGGTAAAGACGACCGGCGAGACACTGATCAGATCACCCACGAGAGCAGATCGGTCTACATCAGTATGTGTCTATTAAAAAAAAAATAGTCTGTCCAGAAATGAATGCCTTCATTCACGATCAATTATTTTGAAAACTGTCTGTGCATCGTTATGAAGTTTTTCCTGCCGTTTTGATTTACCCCCACCCAATGAATATGTCTTTGATAGGTCCAAAAGCAACTTAAATCATGGAAAGCGGCGACAGTTATTTGATGTTTTTGGTGAAAAACTAGTGATTTCTCGCTAACAAACTTGTTTTACAGTAATGCCCCGCTCCACTACGCGATGCTCTTGTCATAAGGCCAATTCCATGTCCCACGAGAAAATTAACTATTCAAAGCTAATGTTTCCATGTGAAGACGTAATATATTTAATAATGTGCACTTCATCTCTGACCCGTAAATTATATACCGCAAATAAACAAACTTTGAAATCTGCTGTACAATCTCCAGAACAAAAAAAATTTGTTGGGTGGACATAATGATAAGGTTGAATGCTAAATCTCATCATTTTCCCTCAGTTGGTTACTGAGATATGGGGCAGACAAAAGTAAACAGACTGTAGTAACATACGCCTTATGCTCCTTGAGGCGTGTACACGGGACCGTAACTTTTGTTACAACTGGTTTCCGCGACTGTGTATATGTGTTACTAGTTGAACGTGAGCACGATTTACAAGATCGCATGGAGCAAACAATCAGGGGCAATGAATTAGATGAACGTACATTAGATATGAACATTTAAAAGTAAAATAACAAGAAAAACAAATAACAAGAAATCTAAGATAATGAGCAATAGTAAAGAGAGGTCCACAATAGACATTACAGTAAGAGGGTAAAAACTGAAACAGATAACACTTCGACATGGACATGAAATCCAGAGAGAGAGAGAGAGAGAGAGAGAGAGAGAGAGAGAGAGAGAGAGAGAGAGAGAGAGAGAGAGAGAGAGAGAGAGAGAGAGGCAGAGAGACAGACAGAGAGCGAGAGGCCGCGAGCGCGAGAGAGAGAGACCGACACAAAGACAGAAAGAGCGAGAGACAGAAACTGATAAGAAGAGAGACAGAGACAGAGATCAGACCGACAGACAGACAGACAGACAGACAGACAGACAAGCAGGCAGGCAGGCTGATCCTGTAGACAGACAGACAGACAGATAGACCGACAGATCGACCGACGGACAGACAGACCGACCGACCGGCAGGCCGGCCGGTCACGGCCGGCGTACGGGCGGCGGGCGGGCGGACGGACGAACAGGTAGGTAGGTAGGTAGGTAGGTAGGTAGATAGATAGATAGATAGATAGATAGATAGATAGATAGATAGATAGATAGATAGATAGATAGATAGATAGATAGATCATACAAAATCTGTCGAAGGCCCGTTGTACGTTTGCAGACGGCCGTACCTCAGTGAGTCACCCACGATGCGGTATCGGTTATTGAATCCAAAGCGCACTGTTAGTATAACCCTGTTTTCAATCACAACGAAGTGAAACGAAAGTTCGAAGATCTCAGTGAGATGACACCTTCTTTGATTTGCTGCTGTACGTCTGGTAAAGACGATTTGTTTTTACGTACCCTTCACAGACAGGGTTGTTAGGCCTTATCTGCACGTTATATTCTTGAAGACGATGATCCATTTGTGGTCGCGCCGGGAATAGGGTAAATTTGCTTAGAAAACACATAAACAAATGTTTAGTACGTATAGTCTTCACATTGTTGTTGTTCTTCTTCTTATTGTGCCTCCTCCTCGTCTTCAAACCACCAAAACCTTCTAATCGTCTTCTTCTCCTTCTTCCACCATCATCACAACGTCGTCCTCTTACACACCTCGTCCTCATCATCATCACCATAATCTTGTTGTGGTTCTACTACTACTACTAATGCTACTCTCTCTCTCTCTCTCTCTCTCTCTCTCTCTCTCTCTCTCTCTCTCTCTCCTCTCTCTCGCACCCGTTTCTCCCTCTTTCTCCCACTGTAAAAGTCCTTTGGCAGCGAGAATCCAAAATAGTAGTCCCAAAACACACTGCCATGGCACACTTTCAAAATGAGAAAATCTACCCCATACACCACCTGGAACACACACACGATAGCCCTGCGTGGTCTTGGACTACACACATGTAGCTGCCGACATATTGGGAGAGCCCTGCTTGTTGGAGGGGCGCTCCCAGCTTCACCGTCACCCGGTGGGGATTGGGGGGGGGGGAGGGCAGGCAACACACAACTGTGCAGTAAATACATCTCTGGTGTCCACTTTTATAAAGTTGCTCGTCCTGTGTAGGATATTGCAAATTGCGATCACTCAGTTCCTTTAGTCTTTTGCGATCTCCATCCATCATGTGCCATGCCGATAAGCGTGGGCGGTCCTGTTTTGCCATCGCATTCGATCACCAGAGTCGTGTATCAGTTCCGTGTTTCTGTCTCGACCACGCCACGTAGCAAGCCATCCAGGTATTTACTTCTTGGTCTTCCTCTTGGTCTGTTCCCTTCGATCTTGTCAGTTGTCACCAAGTTCTCCAATTCATTTCTTCTCATAACATGCCCAAAAAATGTTGACTGTCTACATCTAATATCTCTAATCAGTTTACGATCCTCATTTGTTTCTTGTAGGACTTGTTGATTGGTTTTTCTGTCTGTCCATGGTATTCTTTGCATTTTCCTCAGAAACCACATTTCCACAGCTATCAGATGTTTTTCAACTTGTCTGCTCATTGTCCACGCTTCACATCCATATAAAAGTGCAGGTTCTATGTAGCACTTCAACACTCTTTTTCTCGTTTCAATTGATATCATTTTATTGGTCAGTATATTTTTTTATATTGCAAAAGGCTACCTTCGCAATGGCAATTCTTGTTCTAATCTCTTCAATGGCATCTCCCATCAGATGTTATTGACTGTTCCGAGATAACTGTACCGATTCACTTGTTTAAGAATATGCTCATTTACTTGTATATTACATTGCGGTATTTCTTCCTTCCTAGTGACGACCATTTTGTGATCTAGTAGACACATTTATGTTCAGTAGTTTGCAGGGAATCTTGGAATGTAAATGAACACATTAAGAAGAAATTAGAAACAAAAGAGTTCCTGCCTGAGACGAATGTTGCGATTTCCTTGGACTACCACAGTACTTAACAACGAATGCCTGAAACAGGCTAATGAAACTAGAACATTATATATAACAATAAGAAAGAGGCAAACAGCTTTCTTCGGTCATGTGATGAGAAGAGAGTCATTGGAGAACATAGTGACAACTGGAAAGATCGAAGGGAAGAGAGGCAGAAGCAGACCAAGAGAAATGATGCTGGATGGATTGAGACGGTAGCCTTGAGGAATATCAGCAGCAGAGTTGATCACCAAAGACCAAGATCTGTGGAGAGCCATGAACGCCTATGCCAGCTGGCAGAGCACTTGATGATGATGATGATGATAGTTTGCCATTGCTTTCAGAAGAGAAGTTAACATTTACTTCCCACAGATCGGTGTGTAGAGTGAACCTCCTACCACCGTCATCAGATAAAGTGCAAATGAAATCGCGTTAAACCTTTCGGTCACATCGATCTCTGGTGTCCGAGTTTTCAGCAGTATAATTAGACAACTGCAACTGAGTAGAAGAGGGCACTCACTTGTCCTGACAGTCGGAAGTTGTTGTCAAAGACGGACGGAAGAACCTACCCATACAAGCTAACATCATACGCCTCACCAAAAAGAAGCAGCTCCTACCATAACATTCAGTTAGTTGCATATCCTTTACAAGACGTAACAACCAACCCCAGCATTTTCTTGGCTGTTTATGAATTCTGGGCAAGTTTACATTCAGTAGTTTGCCATGGATTTCTGAACCACCGGCATTCATACCATTCTACTGATACCAACGCAAGGCTGTGTGCTTCCAAATCGTCCGCTGTTGTGTTTCGAACGCTGTATGAGGGATTGCTAACTGAATTGGTAACCCCTTCGTCGCAGAGCCGATTACCATCACATTAAGAAACTTAGAGGGAAGACCAGGAGAACTTTCAATCAATGGCGGTAGACACGATTTCTAATATGACTCTTTGCTGGCTGTTGAACAAGGGGACGGAGCGCGTATGGGAATGTCCTGAGTCATGTCGGCTCTTCACCTCATCTCAACTCAACTCAACTTAAATAAATGTTTGATCAAACAGAGCAGGCTTATTTTTATGTTCATAAATTTGCTGGGCTCCGTGGCCAAAGGCTTGCGAACGCGGTTCGTGAGCGCTTACCAGGCGTTCAAAACGCAGCCGCGACCGATTTGTGTAATAACGTGTTGGTATGGGAGCCGGTCGTTCAGTAAGCAATGGCAAACTACTGAATGTAAAATTTGCCTAGTAAATCAACAGCAGCTGAAAAATGCTGGTGTTGACTGCAAAGTCCTGCAAGGGATATGCAACATTAAAACAAAAATTGTATGGCCCGAAAATGATATTACAAATACCCAAATGGCCTTTGGCAGAAACAAAGATTTCACCTTTATTAACCATTCTTATTCATTGTTTGCACTTTCAACAAGCATCGGCTTTGATTTATTCCAAGCTGCTTATTTGTCGGCTACAGCTTCGACTTCCTTGCTGTGTTTCCTGGAGAACTTCAGACTCATAAGGAACTTAGGATAAACCCCTTCCATGGATGGATATCTGTTAGACTTGGGTCTGTGGCTGTCATTACGGTGGTGTTTGCTGTTTTGGTTATGACTGTCCTGGTTCTTCGACTTTGCCAGTTTACTTCAATCTGGCACCGAAATTCACAAATTCCGTGGTCTTCCCTGTGTCTTTCCACATCGTTCAACGAGCTTTAGCAGCCTTGGGTATAATTGTGTTGGTTCATTAAAAAAAACCTGTCATTTATTCCGGTGTAGAAAATAAAAAAAGGGGGGGGGGGGTGAGTCTTGATCCTGAGGTATTAAGTGCAGTGCAGTCACCGCGAACTGTCTAGGTTAGAGTTTTCTTTATGCCCTGGACAGAAACAACTCCACAAGTTACCGAGGATTCGAACCCAGGTCTCCCGAACGAGAGCCCGGAATTCTAGTCACTCGGCTAGCCGAATGTTTAAATTGCCCAGGTCCTTTGCGCATTAGACGACTTCCACTTGTGCATGCAGTGTTCCTATTTTCCAGCATCCTCCATTCCTTCCTTCATTGACAGCATCCTCGATAGTTGCTCAGCCGCTGCTGGATATACCTTCCATGAGTGGCCTCTCTGCTGCTGGATATACCTTCCATGAGTGGTCTCTCTGCTGCTGGATATACACTTCCATGAGTGGCCTCTCTGCTGCTGGACATACCTTCCATGAGTGGCCTCTCTGCTGCTGGACATACCTTCCATGAGTGGCCTCTCTGCTGCTGGATACACACTTCCATGAGTGTCCTCTCTGCTGCTGGACATACCTTCCATGAGTGTCCTCTCTGCTGCTGGATACACACTTCCATGAGTGTCCTCTCTGCTGCTGGACATACCTTCCATGAGTGTCCTCTCTGCTGCTGGATATACCTTCCATGAGTGTCCTCTCTGCTGCTGGACATACCTTCCATGAGTGTCCTCTCTGCTGCTGGATACACACTTCCATGAGTGGCCTCTCTGCTGCTGGATACACACTTCCATGAGTGTCCTCTCTGCTGCTGGACATACCTTCCATGAGTGGTCTCTCTGCTGCTGGATACACACTTCCATGAGTGTCCTCTCTGCTGCTGGATACACACTTCCATGAGTGTCCTCTCTGCTGCTGGACATACCTTCCATGAGTGGTCTCTCTGCTGCTGGATACACACTTCCATGAGTGTCCTCTCTGCTGCTGGATACACACTTCCATGAGTGTCCTCTCTGCTGCTGGACATACCTTCCATGAGTGTCCTCTCTGCTGCTGGATACACACTTCCATGAGTGTCCTCTCTGCTGCTGGACATACCTTCCATGAGTGGTCTCTCTGCTGCTGGATATACCTTCCATGAGTGGTCTCTCTGCTGCTGGATACACACTTCCATGAGTGTCCTCTCTGCTGCTGGACATACCTTCCATGAGTGGCCTCTCTGCTGCTGGATACACACTTCCATGAGTGGCCTCTCTGCTGCTGGACATACCTTCCATGAGTGGCCTCTCTGCTGCTGGATACACACTTCCATGAGTGGCCTCTCTGCTGCTGGATACACACTTCCATGAGTGGCCTCTCTGCTGCTGGATACACACTTCCATGAGTGTCCTCTCTGCTGCTGGACATACCTTCCATGAGTGGCCTCTCTGCTGCTGGATATACCTTCCATGAGTGGCCTCTCTGCTGCTGGATATACACTTCCATGAGTGGCCTCTCTGCTGCTGGACATACCTTCCATGAGTGGCCTCTCTGCTGCTGGATACACACTTCCATGAGTGGTCTCTCTGCTGCTGGACATACCTTCCATGAGTGGTCTCTCTGCTGCTGGACATACCTTCCATGAGTGGTCTCTCTGCTGCTGGACATACCTTCCATGAGTGGCCTCTCTGCTGCTGGACATACCTTCCATGAGTGGCCTCTCTGCTGCTGGATACACACTTCCATGAGTGGTCTCTCTGCTGCTGGACATACCTTCCATGAGTGGTCTCTCTGCTGCTGGATATACCTTCCATGAGTGGTCTCTCTGCTGCTGGATATACCTTCCATGAGTGGTCTCTCTGCTGCTGGATATACCTTCCATGAGTGGTCTCTCTGCTGCTGGACATACCTTCCATGAGTGGCCTCTCTGCTGCTGGATATACCTTCCATGAGTGGTCTCTCTGCTGCTGGATACACACTTCCATGAGTGGCCTCTCTGCTGCTGGACATACCTTCCATGAGTGTCCTCTCTGCTGCTGGACATACCTTCCATGAGTGGCCTCTCTGCTGCTGGATATACCTTCCATGAGTGGTCTCTCTGCTGCTGGATACACACTTCCATGAGTGGTCTCTCTGCTGCTGGATACACACTTCCATGAGTGGTCTCTCTGCTGCTGGATATACCTTCCATGAGTGGCCTCTCTGCTGCTGGATATACACTTCCATGAGTGGTCTCTCTGCTGCTGGATATACCTTCCATGAGTGGTCTCTCTGCTGCTGGACATACCTTCCATGAGTGGCCTCTCTGCTGCTGGACATACCTTCCATGAGTGGCCTCTCTGCTGCTGGATACACACTTCCATGAGTGGCCTCTCTGCTGCTGGACATACCTTCCATGAGTGGTCTCTCTGCTGCTGGACATACCTTCCATGAGTGGTCTCTCTGCTGCTGGACATACCTTCCATGAGTGGCCTCTCTGCTGCTGGACATACCTTCCATGAGTGGTCTCTCTGCTGCTGGACATACCTTCCATGAGTGGCCTCTCTGCTGCTGGACATACCTTCCATGAGTGGCCTCTCTGCTGCTGGATATACCTTCCATGAGTGGTCTCTCTGCTGCTGAATATACCTTCCATGAGTGTCCTCTCTGCTGGGTGAGGGTCCTGGCTTGTCCTCTTGTGTTGTACACGTTCTTGTTCTCCATGTTCTGCTGCCTTATCAGTTTCATCCTCCCCCACCCCACCTCGTTTGGCGGTTTCTTGAGTAACCCTTAGAAGGACTGATCCTGAGGAGGACATGCCAGATTGGGGTTGATTATTTTTGTCAAAGGTTCAAGAGAAACTGCGAATGAAAAGAGAGTTGATGAAAGAAATAACAAAAAGAGGAAAGTGAAATATTTCGGTCACATTAAAAGACATAACACTTTCTTATAAACCATACTGGAGGGCAAGATTGAAGGCAAGCGAGCAAGAGGTAGACAGCAATATAAGCGGGAAGATAACATCAAGAGACGGATGAACATCAATCTGACAGAATGTACAGTCAGGGCGAGAGACAGACAGTGTTGGAGATCCACTGCAGCCAACCCTCACTGTGGAGACGGCACCTGATTGTTGATGATGATCCTTGGTTCCCGTTCTTGCTTGACATTTTGTTATTTGCATTTGTTTGCATTGGCCCTGAGATGCACTTGTTTTTGTCATCTGTTATCGTTGTCTTGGGTCTTCGTAAAGCGGGCATTTTGTCCGTCGTAGGAGATGGATTATCGCATCTCTCTTATCCATCGTTGGGGAGGTTTCCTACCGACTCCTCTTATCCAGCGCCGGAGGGGTGTCCTGCGCGTCCCTCTTATCCATCGTTGGGGAGGTTTCCCAGTATCTCTTTTGTGCGCCATCAATTTAAATGTTCCTCCTTTCACAGGCCGTAAGCAAATGCGACCTGCTCACCAGAACCCCTCCCAGATAAATGTTTATCCCGGAGACCAATCTTGCTTTCATATTCTCCCAACGTTTGATCTCTTCATTCCACAATGAGGAACTGACAGATTTTAGAGTGAACCAGACGACTAACACACTATTAGGTTCCCGTTGCCAAAGTGTCAGGTAAACAGCCACCCGAGAGATCTGTAACCCAACGCTACCTTTTGGACCACGTATCCTAGCGCAGGAGAGAACTAAGAGCATCAAAGACCCACCGGGTTTAAGAAAACTTCCGCACTCAAAATCTAAGCACCCGCGACACGAACAATGCATGGTGTACACAGGTTTAGAAAATATATCAAGAGATTAATTTTGCCCGAACCTTTCCCCCGTATCCATGGAGCAATTTACCCGGGGATTGTGTTACATTATCTTCCCACGTTCTGGGGAGACAGGTAAGTTTAGATGGCATTGTTCGTCTGGGCCGCTGTCTGCTAGGTAGCTCGGTCAGATCACGCGTATAGTGCTGCCGGGGATCTCGTGAAATCCCAGCGTCAACATGGCTTTATTCCACATCGGTCTTTCTCAGCCCGTTCACGCTAGAGGTGGCCTTTAACTTTTAACTCATTCTCTTCTAGGCAACCTTTAGACTCGTTCTGTTCTAGACAGCTGTTATGTAACCCACTCTTACTGTTTTAATAGCTGTTATGTAACCCACTTTTTCTGTTATAGATAGCTGTTATATAACACACTATTTCTGTTCTAGATAGCTATTATATAACAAACTCTTTCTATTTTAGAGAGCTGTTGCACTCTTTCTAATCTGGACAGCTACTACACTCTTTCTCTTCTAGATAGCTGTTATATAACCAAATCTTTTTGGGTTTTCTTTCGCATATCCTATTACAGGACATCGCTGTCAACACCAGCATTTTGCCGCTGTTGTTGATTTCTTGGCAAGATTACGGTCAGTAGTTTGCCATTGCTTTCGGAGCGGCCGGCTCATATATCCCGTAAGTAACAGGTGCAGCGAGAACCGCTACCGATTCTCGCGCAGCTGCGTTTGCTCACGTGGATAAACGGGATTACGGAGAAAGTCGCTAACCCTAGCCAGGGAGACCGGCCTTTCTGTTTTAGATTTTTTTTTTTTTTTTTTGCGCTCTCTCGCTTTGATCTCAAGCGTAGTCCATACACACTATTTTTAGTAATGATGGACAGAATTTTGCGTGTGGATTAGCTTTCCATATTAACAGTGTCCCTCGCCATTTAGCTGTTATATAAATCCACTCATTCTATTCTATACAGATGTTACACGCTTTCTTGTCTAGATAGTTGATATATAATCCACTCTTTATATTATAGATATTTGTTATGTAATCATACTCTTTCTATTCTAGATAACAATTACATAAACCCATTGTTTCTATTCCAGAGAGCTGTTATTTAAACATTCTTTCTATTCTAGATAGCTGTTATATCAACCCACTCTTCCTCTTCTAGACAGCTGTCACATAAACCCATCATTTGCCAGTTAATAAATTTGACACAGAAAGTAACATCGAGCAGTAAGATCCAACAGACCAGATGGGATATCTCCCATCATCATCATCATCAACATCATCATCATCATCATCATCATCATCATCATCATCATCAGCATAATCATCATCATCATCATCATCATCATCATCATCATCATCATCATCGTCGTCGTCGTCGTCGTCGTCACCACCACCACTACCACCACCACCACCACCACCACCACCATCATCATCATCATCTTCATCATCATCATTTCACCAGCAGCAGCAGCAGCAGCAGCAGCAGCAGCAGCAGCAGCAGCAGCAGCAGCAGTAGCAGCATCAAATGCAGTGCTAACTAGCGTGGCCAATCATAAGAAAAGTAATCAACCCTTTCCTCGTCTTGGTGCGTATTGGCCTCATCGTAAATCATCATCATCATCATCACCAAGTGCCCTGCCAGCAGGTATAGGCGTTCATGTCTCTCCACAGATCTCGGTCTTTGGTGTTCTGGGTCAACTCTGCTGCTGATATTCCTTCATGGCACCGGCTCAATCCATCCAGCTTCATCGTCAATGTAAGACGTAAATAATTCATTTCCTTGTCTTGGGTAGTATTTGGTATATGCTGCAAGCCTTATATTTGTAATCGACCAGTCAGCAATAGAAAGAAGGCGTGGTCAATTTCACGCCGGCCGCCTTTACTTCACAGAAATTTTAGTGGTACCCATTTTAGTCTCCGGTGACCTGGGAGCCCAAGTGAACTGAAACAAACTACCCCAGTGCTAAAAGGGATTCGATGATATGACCACAGCGCCGGCAGGCAGTCGCACTAGTCACTGCGCTACCACGGCTCCCCGTGAGGAATCATGGTTCGTCACATTTCCTGACCTACAATCAAATGTATCAATTAGTTTATTAACAACGGAAATGTCAGCAACCTAGTAAATACTGCTTTTATTAGACACAGAAACAATAACGAGGAGATGTGAATGCATAAGGGGAGGACGTGAAAGAAGAAGAAGAAGAAGAAGAAGAAGAAGCTTCTTCCTCTTCTTCTTCTTCTTCTTCTTCTTCTTCTTCTTCTTCTTCTTCTTCTTCTTCTTCTTCTTCTTCTTCTTCTTCTTCTTCTTCTTCTTCTTCTTCGTTTCGTGCGAAGTATTGTTGTAGACTTAACTGCGTTTTGCATGTTTACAGCAGATCTGCGATATTTAAATCTTTTGGGACGCATCCGACGTCTTCCGGCATTTGATGACAGGGTTACCTTCTCGGAAGTGGCCTTTATTTTCCCCTTATAATGAATGGCACTTCGTTATGGTATGTTATTTTATTTTATACTATATAATATTATGTTATGCTATATAATGTTACGTTGTACTATATAATGCTATGTTATACTATATAATTTTTAAAAAAAGTCGCGTAAATGTCGACAGGATCGACTTCATTGCACCGGGTGTTTATCTCATATGGCTTGGTCTCTTTCCGCAGCGCGACCCACAGGAGTCTCCGAAAAATTTCACTCGTGAACCGAAGGACGCTGCTCGGAATCTAACCCACTACCTTCGGAGCCCGAGTCAAACGACTTGACCACCTCGCCACCAGGGAAAATAGCTGTGCTGAGCAATTAGTAGGTTTGCAACCTCATGTTTTATTTAAACTACAACTAGACCGCCATATCAGCATCAATAACTTGACAAGTGGTTATTGTTATAAACTAGGTAAAAACCAAAGATACCGGCCGATATCATGTATGTTATGTTATGCTGTATACTGTTATGTTGCACTATATGCTGTTATGTTATACTATATATTGTTATGTTATACTATATGATGCTATGTTATACTATATAATGCTATGTTATGCTATATAATGTTATGTTGCACTATATAATGCTATGTTATACTATATAATGCTATGTTAAACTATATAATGTTATGTTATACTATATAATGTTATGTTATACTATATAATGCTATGTTATACTATAAAATGTTATGTTATACTACATAATGTTATGCTATGTAATGTTATGTTACACTATATAATGTTATGCTATACTATATAATGCTATGTTATACTATATAATGTTATGTTATGCTTTATAACGTTATGTTACACTATATAATGCTATGTTATACTATACAATGCTATGTTATACTATATAAAGTTACTTTATGCTATATAATTTTATGTTATACTATATAATGTTATTGTATGCTATATAATGTTGTGTTACACTATATAATGTTACATTATACTATATAATGTTATGTTACAAAATGATCGACAGGATAACAGCGCTGGCTCTTAAATTTCCGAATCGCTAATTACGAGGTATTCGGTTCAACTCCTGGACTTAAACGTTGATTTCTAGGTTCAGAAAGCAATGGCAAACCACTGAACGTACAATTATTTAAAAAAATCAACTGGGGGTTCTTAACGTCCTGCTAAGAACACTGCCGTCCCCTGTAATGTCGAATGACGCCATTGCACATTGTGCCATCCCACGCCTGTTCATTCCTCAATGCAGGAACCATAAAAAGTATGTATACTCCCTGTCATGACATTTCGCCAAGGATCATAAATACGTAAATACAATATAACGTGGACATCCTGATCAATCATCGCATGTCCAAAACAACTCAATCATTTATAATTCTGTATTATTTGAATATACAGTTTTTATCAATATGGCTCTGAGCATTCCTGGTGCCATATCGCTGTACGCCCAGGGACTTTTCCGGGAATGATAGGTTTTGGAGCAAATACAGATGAAAAAACAAAAACAAAAACAATAACTGTTGACAGTTTTCTCATCATTGTACGTCACACGATTGTCATTATAATTTTAAGATTTGCTTTAAAAAAAGTCTTGCAATTACAGATTGCGAAATATTTGTTTACAAAATTTAAAGAGATTAAAGACGAGAGGATCGATTTCATTGCACTGGGTTTAATGTCATAAGTAGCGGTCTCTTTCCGCAAGGTGGCCTGCTGAAAGTGTCGCACAGAACACGAACTCCATAGCACCAACGAGAACTTTCGAGAGTCTTCGAGAAAATTTCACTCGTAAACCAAACGACGCAGTCCGGAAACGAACTCACAATCTTCGGTACGCCAGATTGACTGCTTGACCATTTCGCCACGGAGACTCCCAATTTACGATACTTGCACAGATCGACACATTTCCCGTTTTCTCCTAATTCTGGTAATTTTCTTTATCATTTCGCTCGCTTGGAATCAGCCTGTATTTCCAGTTTTGTTTCCTGCATGAACTGCTCTGTCTTCTGCAAATGTTGCATTTTCAGGCTTCAGTAGAGTCTGATGATAGTCACGTTCTGCAAAGGACCTTCTGCTGGAATGATTATCTCACGCGACCGTTGAGTCTGTTGTGCGCTGTTCTGAGTCTACAGATAGTATTTTGCCCACTCCTGTCAGACAGTTGTCATTCTGTGTTGAACAGGTGACTTTCTGGGTGATATTATTAGATTTGTATTTTGGGAATATGTAATTAGAAAACCGGAGTTTGCCCCACCGACTTCTTTGATCACATTTATCAGCATGTTTATGTCCCTGTATGCTGCAAATTCCTTTATATAAAACTGCATATTGATCTTCCACAAGCAAGGGTTAAAATCAAGATTAGCACGTTATTACGCAGGAGTACTAAGCTGTTTGCTCATCCACGCCACCGGCAACGGCATGACCACAGCGTGACTACCGACACTATTTGTGTAAACGCCCTCGCTTCATCAGAAACCGAAACTTCTGATTATTTCCCCTGTTGACACGTTCAGTTCTAAGTACATGGCTTTTGAAATGGGATGGTTTCTTACTACCGTCTTTTGTTGCAACACGAATGTACAAACGGCACAGACAGAGCTTTGGTCTTATTTTTCCCTCTGTCCTCTCTCTAAGAGACTGTGACACATCTCTGAGGTTAGTATCGACTTCGGCATGCTCTGTATAAGGTTTTCTTCCTCATCTTTTCTGCTTTTCAAAGTCAGCGTGGGTATACACAGCACGAAACATTGAGAACACAATCAAACAGGTATATGGCGAGTTCCAGACAACACCAAGCTATATGCTGCCTCCAATAAATCAAAACTATCCATCACCATTCATTTCAATCATTTTCCCCTTGTTAATGTGTTGTTGCTTTGAATCCACACTGCTTATCTCCAGTTTCTTGCTTTATTTTCTGTTCGTATACTTCTCATTGTAATTCTCATTAGTATTTTAGTCGCATGACTCATTAAACTAATTCTGTGATGTTCTCCATAATTACTTTCACATATTTTTTTGGTAGAGGACAACAGATTTCACGAGATCACCAGGTATGTATCCACTTTACCATTCAAGAGTTTTGTTATCACTTCTATACCCAATTCACCAACAGTTTAAATCCATCGACACACATGTTATATGGTCCCGGAGATTCACTTTTTCTCATATGTTGTACAGCATCTTCAACTTCTGCTTTCAGTATTGGTGGTCCTTCATGTCGATCGCAATTGTTTGCTTCTGGTCTATCTTTGTCAAATAACTCTTTGGTATATTCTGGTCATCTTTCTATTATCTTTTCTTTTTTGTTTGTTTGTTGCTTTTTTTTTCTCTTACGTTCGATCGCTTTTAACTCAAGCATACTCCATAAACGTGCTACTACTTCATGTGCACTGGGCTGATTTAGCGTGTAGATTAGCTTTCCCTATTACCAGTGTCCCTCGCCATCAGGCGAACCCACTCCGACTTCTGAGGTACTTTAATTTACGTTCCCTAGTTAAGGACGAGAAGTCAACATTTCAGTCCAACTGACCGGAGCACTAACCAGTTAGGTAAAATTTGTACCGCTGTCTTACATTTTCTTACTAATTCTCAATGTATCCTTTTATATTCATCTAGATTTTGTTTAAATTTTCTTCTAATATCCATCTGATATAGAATTTTATGTACCATCCAATTATTCTCCGCCTTTACTTTATTCCTGATATTTTCCCATTTGATGTCTGTTTGCAGGATTATTTTGTTGCTTTTCGTCTAGAGAGGCTCTGAAGTAGACCCAGCCTAATTAAAATTAAGAATTGTCTGGGAATGGCTGGGAAGGAAAGGCAACGATAATGGGATCTGATCAGCCCGCTTCGTGTATCATAGCCTAGAATATGCGAGAGCTTAACTCTTCACACGTCAACAACAGTACGTGCAATGGGACTACATGTACCTTTCACACACACACAAGCGCGCGCGCACACACACACACACAACACACACACACAACACACACACACACACACACACATACGTACACACACGCATAAACATCGTAGACATAAGTCAGGTGTCTAGAGACATACATTATTGCATGCAGTTACTGCACAAGTCAGTACCCCCGACAGTTGAAACATCTAAGAGAACACAAAGTCGCGTTCAACAATCAAGGTAAGAAAACTTGAGGCCCAATGCCCCAACAGGGGGTTGGACGAGTTGTAATGACATCAAGCTTGCCATTGTTTAAGGTTGTCTTGACTTGCTCCTTCAGCCTTTCTTTCTATGACATGTTCCGATTCGCAACAGTGATCCCTAATTAGCTATTGAAACTAATATGGGGACGAAAATTGCCTGTTTGCCTTGATAACATCATAGGAATGCAAAGCATGTAGTTTCCTGCAGCATATACTGGCTTTATTGAAGCAATGTCTATTAGGATTCTGTACAGTAGTGCAGATGCATTTTTGGTCAAATATACAGTGGATACAGCTGCAGTCACTGATGAAAAGAAATATGATGGGGCCATAATTCTTGCTGATCTTGCCTATAAATAGATAGCAGGAGTTTTTTCAGTTAACTTCAGTGCAAAATACCATCACTGCACGCAAGGCATGTCAATGGGAGCTCAGTCTCACCCATAGTATATTCACGAGAATATAAGGTCTCTTAAAGGAATAACGACAAAGGAGAAAATGATTGCAGATAGGTCACACGCTGAACGTGTGAGACGTCATATAGTGCGTGATGGTGGAAATTACCATGATTTCACATGCATCCATTGTGGACGAAGACGTACAGCGTGAATTGGTCTGATCAGTCACATTCGCTACCGCCATGGGTTGTAGTTAATATGCCCCCCCCCCCCCCCTTTTTGTGTGGAAACATAATGTAACAAATTATCGTCTGTCAAGTTGGCAATGTGCCAGTTAGTTATAGTGTCTCAAAGATGGAGAAAGACTAAAATAATCATGAATACACTAAAGCCATCCAATAAGTGGTGCCTAAGCAATATAGAAGGACTAACATTGTATGGCCGAGTCAACAATGCAAAGCTTAGAAGAGACGTAGACAGATTTCAGTGAGCTAAACAATTAGGGAAAGCCCTGGCGCTAGATAGGACACACACTGATTGACTGACTGGCACCTTGCCGTCTTGACAAACCTCTCCATAACACAACGCCTGGGCTGAGATTAGAGACCAAGTGTTGCCCATGAAGCATGATACCTCTCTCGGCCTGGCTAGTTTACTCTAGAGCAGTGGTTCTCAACCGCTGGGGAACTCCCGCCACGGGGGAATTTTAGGGTTTCCGGGGGGGGGGGGGAAATTAAGATTATTTCAAGATCGCGTTAATACAAGAACTGACATTGTTTTTCCCTTCATACTTTACGGTTCTGTACGTATTAAAAATACATTTTATAAAGTAAGTAGACCCACAAATCACGTTTTATGTGGACGTCTAGACTTGTTTTAGTACGTGCTATTAAATTTAGCTGCCATTATTACGTATACTGTGTAGGGGTGGAGGAGTGGGGAATTCTTAGGTAAGAAATACGGCGGGGGGGGGGGAGGGGAGGAGAATGACGTTCTGAAAACTGAAAATATGGTGAAGGGGGGCACGGGCCAAAAAAAAGGTTGAGAACCACTGCTCTAGAGGAAAGGTAACACCAATACATCTGGAACAAGACAAGCTGCAGAAGCTGCTAGATCAGCAAAGTAATACTCTAACTGTCCGCCTGTCAGAGCTTCCATCCTAGACCAGTTGCCGACCAAGGCTTAGGATACACACAATACACACACACGCGCGCACACTCACGCACGCGCGCGCGCGCACACACACACACACACACATTCACACACGACTCGCCCGTTTCTTTTGTCAGGAACCATGAGGGAACCAAAGAATGGTAACACTGTAACCGTGTATGCGGATCGTAAAGATCGACCAAGGAGGGATGGCGTGAGACTGGTAACCTCATCCCGTAGACAACGTTAGCTGTAACACCCAATAGTCTGTTTACTTTTGTCTGCCACTATATAAAATTCCATATCTCAGTAACCAACTGAGGGAAAATGATGAGATTTAGCATATAACTTTATCATTATGTCCACCCAACAAAAACATTTTGTTCTGGAGATTGTACAGCATATTTCAATGTTTGTTTATATGCGGTATATATTTTACGGGTCAGAGATTAAGTCCACATTTTTTAATGTATTACATCTTCACTCAGACACATCCGCGCTTTTTTTCAAAATTTCCTCGTGGAAACATTTTGGCACGAACGGCGCGCAGTTAAATGAGAGTGTTCAGATGTGTCGTCGTAATGTGGGTCCTTTCGTGAAACGTGATTATCTTATGAATCTTACCATTTATCGCAAACATCGGAATGTATAAATATTGTTGAATGGAATTGATTGTGAAATTTTGTACACTTTAAAGCATCGCTATGAAGTTGTACACATATTTTTGTCAAGAAGCTGATCGCAGGAAACTGTTTCATACTGTTACAAATCCCGAAAAAAGAACAGTTCATGCATCGGGTTTGAGTAAACGGTCATTTCGTCGATGGGTGCAAGAATCTGGAATGAAATCAGCACGCGATAAGCATACTGTAGGTAGAAAGGCAATTGTAGACAGCTTTGACAAGGATGTCATAAGGCGAGCTATTATAAAAATGCTGGATGCCAAAGAAACAGTGTTTGCAAGAAAACTTATTGTTTGGTTGAGAAAGAACAATAACATAGAGCTATCCAAAACAACTTTGTGGAAAATTATAAGGACATTAGGCTTCACTCTTGGAAAGTACAAGGGAGGTAGAAATATCCTTTGCGAGCAACCGCATTTAGGAGCTATGAGAAGCAGATACCTACGTGAAATAAGGTAAATGCACAAAGAAAATTATGACATAGTGTATTTGTCTGAGACGTGGATCAATGCGCATCACACAAGTGAAAAGACATGGCAATCAGTGGATGGAAAGATAAAGCGATATGTGCCCAGTACTAAATTACAGCGTTTGGTCATTGCTATAATGTTTTTGTTTTAAATTATGCTCGCCGTCCAAACAACCAACGTAGCAGATCAACGGGAACCAGAATCAATATCAACGGAAATGATCGCAGCAACGATGGTGTTCCACGTCAATTAAAACTTTATTAATTGCAATCGCTCGCACAGGCTAATATGTGGACCGTTCCCACGTTAATGGGAGGGCCGGTCAAAATATAATGAATAATTATTTGAAAATATTCTATGTTAGCTGCCGAGTTCGATTCCATTCTATTCTTGAATTAATGACGAATAAATATCACACTGTCAATCGCTCTCTAACTACCTAGCGTTCCTCATCCCTAGACAATATAACTTACGCTGGTCTGTGTATGGGCTAACTCCATGACTTCCAGCTGACATTCAACCGGCACGTTATGACGCAATACACATTTCTCATTTTCTCTTCGTTAAACGTCCCTCTGCTAATTGTCCCCCTTACTGCAGACTGTGCCTTTGTTTCCTCTTCTTGTTGTAGTTCAAATATCATGTCCATAACGCCTTTCAGTTGGATGTTGGTGTTGATATCGCGGTGTTGTGATTCAGTCCGCCCGTCTCCATGATGTTCCCAAACTTGACTGACTATGGTGACGTAGTCCACCGTGACGTCATGTAGCAACTTGTGTATTCATCTGCTTCTCGGTTATCTCTCCTTGTTCCGTTTGCCATAATTTTCTTATCTAATTCTAAGTCATTGACTCTTGCCTCCGACGCTACATGGCAGTCATAGCCTATGCTGGTAGTACTCATAATGGCTTACAATAGAATGCTGGAC
Source organism: Cepaea hortensis (assembly GCA_963921405.1). Classification (NCBI taxonomy): domain Eukaryota; kingdom Metazoa; phylum Mollusca; class Gastropoda; order Stylommatophora; family Helicidae; genus Cepaea; species Cepaea hortensis. Next base: position 82,451,739 of record OY992885.1, on the reverse strand, counting down.
TCGTGTTCGTATCAAAGCATACAGACAATAGGGATTATCATAATGAGATGAATGGTAATGTATTTAGAGATTGGCTCAAGAATGCAGCACTTCCATCCCTTGATAGACCGTCTTGTCTAATCATGGACATTCCATCATATCACAATGTTGTTGCCCAAGAAGACAAAATACCTACGGCATCGAGCACAAAGGAAGCAATAAAGATATGGCTCCGAGGGGTAAATATACCATTTCCAGAAACATATTTCAAGCTGCAGTTGTTGTCCCTTGTAAAACAGGCGCACAAAGCAAGAAATATCAAATCGACAAGTTAATAGAAGAGCATGGCCATAGGTGCTTCAGACTTCCGCCGTACAATTCTCATTTAGACGCTATAGAACTTGTGTGGGCTAAAATTAAAGGACAAGTGGCAGCTGGCCATACTACATTCAAATTGTCTGACGTCAAGATACTAACCCAGCCCTCGCTATTAAATATTGATAAAAGTTACTGGACAAAAAAAAAAAAAAAAACAAACAAACAAATGTGAGGACCATGTGTTAAAAGAGGAAGAGGTCTATTGGAGAAAGGATAGATGTAATTGTATGCAACCGAGAGCAGTCATTAACCTACTGGAATCGTCCGACACAGATTAAGGTCTGGGCAGATCGCAGACCTTAATCCACGTGCACACTTACTGGGATACTTTGCTCCAACTATTCAGACGAATTGCAGGCCCTAAACATTACAGCATCAGCACAATGTCAATGGCAACAGTTTGTATTCCGCAGTGATTAATTTTCAATTCGGCAAGCCCTCAGCGGTGACAAAAAACTGGTATTGAAAAAAAAAAAAAAAAAAAAACTAAACGCACTGAATACCAACAGAAGAGTAATATTGCGGTTAAAACTGACATTGTGTGGCATTCCAAGAAACGTGAGAACGAACACGTTGTCAAATCAGGGGACAACACACGAACATACGAATCAATCTATAAACTTCAATGAAAAGAGGGCCAACAGTCTGACTGTTAAGAAGGAAGCCCACTACACTGACATTGACAACTATTTTCATAGTGCAAAACAGGTAATAATAATGTTCCGTCTCTGAACGGTAAACAGCAGAGTAGACAATCTTTCACGAAGACTCAAAGCGGGTCTGTCACCTATGTGTACGTGTGAACAAACTAAACAGACAGCTAAACAGATACTTAAAAATTGACAAATTATGACCAAATTGCGGTATCATTTCTGATCACTCCATACGCACATTAACGCACATCTATTTGAAGGGCTTTCACGAAATCAATATAAAAAGCTAAATGCATCTTAGTAACATGACTTCTTGTGTTTAAAAAAAAAAGTCGCTTAGAAGTCCGTTTAACTCGGGCTCCGAAGGTTGAGGGTTCGATTCCGGGTCGCGTCCTTCGGTTCACGAGTTAAATTTTTCGGAGACTCCTGTGAGTCGTCCCTAGAACTACAGAGTTCGTGCTTTGTGCGATGCTTTCCGCGCTGCGAAAAGAGACCGAGCCATATGGGATAAAACCCCGTGCAAAGAAGTCGACACTGTCGACTTTTAAGCAACTTTGTTTTTATTGCACCCACTCCCATACGAATCTGGCTACGTCTTGTACTTGTGTCGTTACCCGAAATGACGTGCTTTACTGTAAAGCTAGTTTCTTAGCATGAATTCGCTACATTTTCGCCAAAACATCAAAGACATGTCGCCGTTTTCGATGATTTAAATTGCCTTTGGACCTATCATAGACACATTCCTTGGGTGGGGGTAAATATAAGACGGCAGGAAAACTTTCATATTGATGCAACAGACAATTTCCATAAAAATTGATCGTGAATGAAGGCATTCTTTTCTGAACAGCCTATAGCATGACCAAGTCCACACAGGACTGCACTGCCGTGGGCAAAGAGGGAGGGGGGGGGGGGGTGGCTGACGGTCTTTTCTCCATTGGGAGATGACAGGCAGCTGAAGAGGAAGATAGCGACTAACTGTGGCAATTAGCGACTGTGACAATTGGTGACTGTGATAATTGGTGACTGTGGTAATTGGTGACTGTGGTAATTGGTGTCTGTAGTAAATGGTGACTGTGGTAATTGGTGACTGTGATAATTGGTGACTGTGGTAATTGGTGTCTGTGGTAATTGGTGACTGTGGTAATTGATGACTGTGATAATTGGTGACTGTGGTAATTGGTGTCTGTAGTAAATGGTGACTGTGGTAATTGGTGACTGTGATAATTGGTGACTGTGGTAATTGGTGTCTGTAGTAATTGGTGACTGTTGTAATTGGTGACTGTGGTAATTGGTGACTGTGGTAATTGGTGACTGTGGTAATTGGTGACTGTGATAATTGGAGACTGTGACAATTGGTGACTGTGACAATTTGTGACGGTAACGATTGGTGACTGTGACGATTGGTAACTGTGACAGTTGGTGACTGTGGCAATTGGTAACTGTGGCAATTGATAATTGTGACGATTGGTGACTGTAGTAATTGGTGACTGTGGTAATTGGTGACTTTCGTAATTGGTGATTGTGGCAATTGGTGACTGTGGTAATTGGCGATTGTAGTAATTGGTGACTTTCGTAATTTGTGACTGTAGCAATTGGTGACTGTGGTAATTGGTGACTGTGATAATTGGTGACTGTAGCAATTGGTGACTGTGGTAATTGGTGACTGTAGTAATTGGTGACTTTCGTAATTTGTGATTGTGGCAATTGGTGACTTTGGTAATTGGTGACTGTAGTAATTGGTGACTGTGGTAATTGGTAACTGACAACTGGTGACTGTGACGAATGGTGACTGTGACGATTGGTGTCTGTATCAGTTGGGGACTGTGGTAATTGGCGACTGTGGTAATTGGTGTTGATTTACATGTTTGAACGTCCGCTTGATGTTGTGATATTTGTGAGTGGGTTGGACTGAAAGTGAGTCGAATGGCATCTTACAGTCTTAACGGCTACATGCAGCAAATTACACCGAAGTAATCACACTTGGTGAAGTAATCACGCTTAGTGAACTAATCACACTTAGTAAAGTAATCACACTTAGTGAAGTAATCATATTTAGTGAAATAATCACACTTAGTGAAGTAATCACAGTTAGTGAAGTAATCACACACAGTGAAGTAATTACACTTGTTAAAGTAATCACACTAAGTTAAGTAATCATTCACAGTGAAGTAGTCATACTTAGTGAAGTAATCACACTTGGTTAAGCAATCACACTTAATTAAGCAATCACATTTAGTGAAGTTGAAGTAATCACACTTAGTGAAATAATCACACATAGTGAAGTAATCACACTTAGTGAAATAATCCTACTTTGTGAAGTAATCACACATAGTGAAGTAATCACACTTAGTGAAGCAACCACACTTAGTGACGTAAGCACACTTAGTGAAGTTGAAGTAATCACATTTAGTGAAGTAATCACACTTAGTGAAGTAATCACACTTAGGGAAGTAATCACACTTAGTGAAGTAATCACACTTAGTAAAGTAATCACACATACTGAAGTAATCTGATTTCGAACCCTCAGCTCGCATGTCGGGGAATCGGTAAACTGCGTTCACTAACCCTAGCCTCCCAGACGCCGACAGCTAAGGCATGCGTCACCAAACCGGAAAGCCAAACCCATTGGCAATGCCACTCCGTCCACACATTTTACATTTTCATTTTCATTTACATTACCACATATATTGTTAAAATTAAAGGTAATTCACAGCGGTTCTCTCAGACGCTTGCAGAGCTTCCTTTCCTAGTAGAAATGTGGGACTTAACTGTAGTCATCCAAACACATGACACGAGAACCACTGCTCGAGACCACGATCACCCCAATAGCTTTGGCTGTACATACATTATTGTTAGTGTTTTTTGATAAGCTAGCAAAATCACATAAGCGCCCGTGTGATAATGGCGCTTCAAAGTGAAGCAAAAGATAATAACGATGTAGAGCATGTCGTAAAAGGCGTCTGAAGAGGGTTGGCCTGAGCGTGACTATCTCATACTTCTTCTTCTTCTTCTTCTTCTTCTTCTTCTTCTTCTTCTTCTTCTTCTTCTTCTTCTTCTTCTTCTTCTTCTTCTTCTTCTTCTTCTTCTTCTTCTTCTTCTGCGTTCATACGGAGTGTTATTTTTTCAGACGTAATTGCGGTGTGTCTCGTTATGCACCCTTGGGCCAAAACCCTTAGGCCAACACAACCGCTTTAGCGGGCGTTTTTTTAAACCAGGTTAGCCGTCCTAGGGGACTCTCACTGCTGCTGTGCCGTCCACATCCCAATTGGTCAAGTTAGAACGATCGAAGATTTCACGGTCAGCCCTCAAGGGAAGGCAGGGGCAGTCTATGGACATTCACCGCCATCCAAAGAGGCTTCCATAATTGCAGAGCCGATACACAGTGCTCTGGTACTGGGATCACCCAAGGAATCGCCAGTCCCGCACATGGCTGCTTTAATCCCTCACTTCCATGAGCATTTAGTTCGCTACAATCCGCTCCCCGAACAAACCAGGATCGGTCGGCCTGCAGACTGCGTCCACTCGGCGAGCTTTCCATTCGGACAAGTGCTGGACGCTGTGCCCGGAAGACAAAATAGTCAGAGCTGTTCCAGGCACGAAGGTCATTCCACTCTTACTCTGACGTTTTGCGTTGTGCCAATTTTATTTGCACCCTCAGGACGGCACATCCGACTTCTGCTGGCATTTTTGTTCAGGTTAGCCTTCCTGGGGGTTTCGAGGGACATTTGACTGTTGTGTTGTCGTCCACATCTCACCTAATCAAGTTAGAGCGGCTAAAGACATCAGGTCAACCCTCAAGGGAAGCCAGGGGCAGACCATGTGCATTCCCCGCCATCCAAGGAGGCTTCCATAATTGCAGAGCCGGCACATAGCGCACTGTTACTGGGCTCACCCAAGGAATCGCCACGTCCTGCTCATGGCTGCTTTAATTCCTCACTTCAATATATTGGGTATTTCGTTCGCCACTGGCCACTCCCCACGCAAACAAGGAACGGTCAGTCTACAGACGATATCCACTCAGCAAGCTTTCGCTTCGGACTTCCGTGTAATGGATTCGCAAGCCAAGCGTTTCATTTCGTGTTAATGCGACGTTTTTCCACCTTTGATTACGCTCATTCAATGAGTTTCTGACTGACATCGTAACCATTGTGTGCGACTGGGACGCTTTTTTCGCCTTTAGTAGCGCTCACGAGGTAGGCTGCGTGTGCTGCCGGCTCAACATCTTACCTCCATGCAGCAGAGAGCGAGTAACGGCCAGGCCCTCACATCTGGGGTGATATTGGCTTAGAGGCGTTCAGCCATATTCCTCAGCTGAGAGCCGTAGAACAAGTATCTGGACCAAGAATGTAGCAGGCTCAACATCTCACCTCCATTTAGCAGTGGGTGAGTATCGTCCCGAGACAAGCATATGACTACTGACAGAATCAACCAGATATCTATCGCACAGACAGACTATTCACGGACACGTAGGCAAAGAGTAGGAATCGCTTAGCGATTGTACCCGGCGATACATGCAAAACCACTGGACACCTACTGACAAGCTTTCAAGCTGCGCCGGCAGGGTTGCCGAAAAGCTATGCTAGCTTACTAGCTGCAGGCCCACTACTCAGAGAGAGAGAGAGAGAGAGAGAGAGAGAGAGAGAGAGAGAGAGAGAGAGAGGGGGGGGGCGCTTATTGAGACTTTGTCGAACGGTGGTACAAATGTGCTCTTTCGCCCGCTCAAACCAGCGCTCTGGCTTCACGGTGCGGTTACATTCTCGAAACTTCTACCTCGCTAACTTGCGTCGACTGGGAAGATCCCGATTTGGTGCACCTCACACAGCCATGCGATACAACGAACGCTAGACGCGGACTGGTCTTGCGAACCATACCAGCCCTCACGCCTCTCATACAAGTATTTAATTAAAAAAAAAAAACAAAAAAACAACAACAACAACAACTAACCAACCAACCAACCAGGAAATGTCCCACAAAAGGCTTGGCATTTGCGATTGTGGGCCTATATATTCTACTAGGAGACCTAAGGGCTGAAGAAGAAGAAGAAGAAGAAGAAGAAGAAGAAGAAGAAGAAGAAGAAGAAGAAGAAGAAGAAGAAGAAGAAGAAGAAGAAGAAGAAGAAGAAGAAGAAGAAGAAGAAGAAGAAGAAGAAGAAGAAGAAGAAGAAGGAGGAGGAGGAGAAGAAGAAGAAGAAGCAGAAGAAGAAGAAGAAGAAGAAGAAGAAGAAGAAGAAGAAAAAGAAGAAGAAGAAGAAGAAGAAGAAGAAGAAGAAGAAGAAGAAGAAGAAGAAGAAGAAGAAGAAGAAGAAAAAGAAGAAGAAGAGGCATCACGTAAGGGAACATAATTCACTCTGTTCCTAAAGTTTAGGGGCTCATCAGCACCTCTGAAATCGGAGTGGGTTCGCCTTTTGTCGAGGGATATCTGCTCCGGACGAAGTTCGTAATCCCGCATATCCGCGTTCGGAACACAGCTGTGGGCGATTTGGCAGCAGATTGCCTTGCGGTGGTTTTCTTAATGAAATGGTATCGGTGCCGGTCGTTCAGAAAGCAATGGCAAACTACAGCACGTAAACTTGCCCAGGAATCACGAACAGCTAAAAAATGCTGGGGTTGACTGCTACATCTTGTAAAGGACATGGAACTCACTTTTTAACTGGTAATAGGTACAGCTAACCTACACGCAAAAAAACAGTACAGTGCGCAAGAAGTATTATAGTATCTTGTGTATGGACTGCGCTTGAGTTCTAAGCGAGCGAACGTTAAAATAAAATACCCCTGGACAAGTTTACGTTGCTAAATGGTTATTTAAGAAATGACAGCCGTCTGGGATATGACAACGTCAAGTAAAACTATATCACTAACACCCAGGTGTAGGAGACATTGGTGACCCCGGCGAATGTCAGGTTTCTTAATAGGGTCGGTTTCAGCAAAACAATTAAGGTAATATAAGCGTCTGGGAATGTTTTGCTCTGGGCACCCACGGATTTACTTAAGAGTTTTAATGAGATAAGCAAAAACCTTTCGGAATGTTAACAGATTGAGTGCCAAAGAAAAAGTAGGTTTGGGCCAGATAAAAATGGAAGGCGGAAAATGGGAAATAGGGGTGTGTCATAGTTATGACTTAAAAGTTGTTAATATGGTAGCACATGTGTTGTATTACAACGCAACGACAACATTTCAGCCATTTATAAGCGCATGGAAGATACGGAATGTCGCTTAAGGCGATTGATTATCTCGTGGCAATGAATCAGTTAACATATGTGTTGAATTTTGTTCATGTGTTTAATCATCAAACTATCATTATCATCATCAAGTTCCTTGCCAGCTGGCGTAGGCGTTCATGTCTCTCCACACATTTCAGTATTTGGTGTTCTGGCTCTACACTGCTGCTGTCTCTGGCCATCCAGCATCATTTCTCTTGGAGAGCCCTTGTCTCTCTTCCCTTTGATTTTTCCAGTCTTCACGATGTTCTCAAATGCCTCTTAGAATCTACAATCAAGATGAGAGATTGACAGTGTTCGAGATCCATTGGAGCCAATCTTAATTGTGGAGACAGCATCTGATTGAACAATTGATTGAACAAATGCTCTACATCCTAACAATGTCAATGGCTATGTGTTTAAGTATTTTTAAGTATTTCAGGTAAAATGTAATTCCTTTAATCACTCCGTATGATGTATAACTTTGCAGTATGCACCTAACGAGAAGCAGGGAAATATGCCAGTCAATAAATCGTGTAAAATATTTGAATAACTTGGTGGGTTGGTTAGTTATTGCCTGGCATATTTCGCTGCATCTCTTCAGGTACATAGAGTAAAATAATTAGATACATCTTCCATGCTGAAATATACACATGATCGTACAATAATATCAATTGTTTAGCATGGTAATTTTAAATGGACTATCACGTCTTTCTGTTTGCACAAAACTAGCCTATGTAGATTAATCATTATGGCTTCTGCAAACTTTAACAAACGACTATTTTGTGTATGAAACAATACGCGAAAAGCGCTGTCTCTGTCAATGACATGGCCGGTTTCCAAGATATGATGTGCAATGGACGACACCAGAAATGCATCATTGTGGTGTGTCAGCATTCCCATGATCCCATCGCCTGCGTGTAGTATCTTATCAAGCCAGCTGGGTGTGTTTTCAACAACTCTGCTGTGTAACTGCCGCTCTGTTCTGCCGATGTAGGTAGACTTGCACCTGCATGTGAATTGATAAATACAATTGGATTTGGCGTACAAAGAGGCAGATTCTTTTACAGCTCGGGTGGGAATAGGTGTGGTTCTGTACCTAATAACTGGAGTTGCAACATAGAATGTTCGGCCGACTGCTGTAATGAGACGGTCCTGTAGACGTTGGATTACGTCATCCCCTCAAAAGGTTAGCTGGATAAATACCTTGAGCTTAGGGACTGCAGTTACGTCTGGTTTTGATTTCGGCTGTTGGAAATGGCGCTTTATAATCCCGTGGAGTACCCATTCAGGTGTAAGACATTGTTCAGAGTTTTAATTTCCTCTGCCAGTGTATCCTGGGTCCATATCTTCCTAACACGGTCAAACAGGGTCCGTATAAAGCCCCGTTTGTACTGGACAGGTGCGAAGCTATGAAAATGCAAGTATTGGCCAGTCCGTTTCTTTGCGGTACACCGATCTTTGAATTGTGCTGTCTGCTCTACGTCTCATTAGGATATCCAGGAACGGCAACGCTTCGTTGTGTTCGTGTACCATAGATAGAGAGATGTTTTTATGCGCCATGTTCATTATGGCCTGGAATGATGTTGCTTGTAGCTCGTCTGTGTTGATAATTAATATATAGTCCACATAGCGACTGTAGAAGACCATGTTGTTAATGTCTGAGGATCTATTTTCTACTAACTGTGCCAGGAAGATGTCCGCTAGAATAGGACCAAGAGGACTCCCCATGGCCAAACCGTAAATGTGATGGTATTCCTTATTCAGAAAATTGAATTTTATATTGGTGTGACAAAACAGAATTGAACCTCAGGATGGGGCAACCGAATCCACACTCTGCAGTACCCCATTTTCATGGGTGTACAGTATGATAGTGGGTGTGTGTCTATTATTTGGTATCCAGGACCAGTTTCGACCATCTTTGGGTTCACGCAACGCTTGTAGTCCAGCTTTGGTGAAATTCACTGTCCTGAGGAAGATATCGGGAGATACTCTCTAACCCTTGTTGCGTAGTATCCATTCTAGTCTATCCAGAATATCGCGTCATTCAATTTGACGACACTTCCGGAGAACGCTGGCAACGGCATTCATCGTGGTTATCTAATGGACTAACGGTCATGTCTTGTGTTGGCGGATTATTGTCCTCATCCTGAAGACCCAAGGCCAGTCTATTGAAGGGCAGGGAGCTACCCTAAGGATCCCGTGAATCCTATTCTGGTGTCAAAATGAAGTCCTGTCTACTTGTGGTTGTGGCGGATTATTGTCCTCATCCTGAAGACCCAAGGCCAGTCTATTGAAGGGCAGGGAGCTACCCTAAGGATCCCGTGAATCCTATTCTGGTGTCAAAATGAAGTCCTGTCTACTGTCAAGTGTTTCAACGTCTGGGGATCCAGATAACGACGGACAGTGGTGGCTCTCTAGATGCTAGGATAGCACATTTTGTGGCTGATATATTCCTACAGAAAAGGTAATTGTTCTCTCCCGCTGTACTGATCTATTTGAGTGTCTTGTGAGATCTGTCAACTAGTGGCCAAGCCAGTTTAGTGATGAGCCTGCTGTGTCTTCCTTTTGCATAGAGCTTTAATTTAACTACCCTAAAGGGGTAGGGGCACTAGCGACACAGATTATTATCATCATCAGGTGGCTCACCAGAGCCATGACGGGTATTTCACCACTGAGGAGGATAGAGGAATTGTAAGCTATGAAGGGATATCAACCTTGGTCGAGCTGTATCTAACTTGGGTTGTGGAAGAGGGGTACCGATATCTTCATACCTATTAGGGTAAACTGAAGAGGGGTACCGATATCTTCATACCTATTAGGGTAAACTGGCCCTGACACATGTACATACACACGAGGCACACACATACAATGTTTGCTTTCTAACTTCTAGTTTGATTAATATATTACCTCTTTTGCTCAGAGGATAATAATATTATGATGCGTGTTTAATGAATATACTACCTGTTGTATAATGGGAACAGGATGTTCTGCACATGATTTTACACTTGGTTGGGCTGCCAAGAGAAGCCAAACCAATGGGGTTCAGTGCATATAAATTCCAAACTTTCCATATGCCCGAGGAGAGGAGGAGAAAAAGCGACAGACACAAGATGACACCCTTCTTTCTTTGTCTGTCTGTAATCAATATTTCAGGAAAGGTTTACCAGCGCAGCTGGAACGTAGACCAACACCCTTGGCCAGTATAGGGGAAATATTTCTACCTGAAGTCTTGAACCTTATATCCTCTCTCTCTCTCTCTCTCTCGAATGGTAATGGATTGTATTTCCAGAGAGGCTATCCTTGCCATGAGTGAGGTTAATCAGGGACATTGAAGTCTAGTACCTGGCTGCTCTACACAGATCTAGTGGCGAGATGTCTAAAGTCAGACCTATGGAATTGGTCTGAGGGTGGAAACTGACCACATAACTAGTATCAGTCTGAATCTGGTTGTGATGTATTAATAACAGGTGAAATGGATATGTACACCGGGCTTCTTCTTCTTGCTTACAGGAACCCTCATTATCTTCATTATCCTCGTGATTATTATTGACGCTGGTGTCTACGGACGTGCTTGAAGTGCCGTGGAGGAGAAGAGTCGTTTTTCAGGCAGCTGATCTCAACTCCAGTCTGATGGAAGAAGCGGTCTTGTAAAAGAACTTTAAATGCCTATAATCAGGTGAAGAGGAGTTCCAGGCAGCCTAAGGAGAGATCAGGTGAACAATATTCTACCACCGGTATCTACATCACTCACTTACTGATGACTGACAAACTACTGGTGGAATGATGATATGCTCCTCCAGAATCCTCGCACAAATACTCAGTGTTGTTTCTGTTTGTCTTGAACTTGAACTTCGTTTGTTTTGTGGAGTCTGAATCTTGATTAAAGACTCGGGTTCTACCTATCTGAAAAGTGTTCTCTTATCATCAGGTGGTGATCTGTTTGTCTATAGTGATAGGAAAATAAGTCAGCGTCCGGGCACCGTCCCGGGGTCAACAAGGTAATAGTAGGCAGAAGTAAGAACCCAAAGGTCATGACAACCACTGAGATCCGGGCCAGTGTTGTCACACGACACTAAATGGTGGCCAGTATGGGGACTAGATAGATTCTAGTCCTATCGAAGATTATTGTTCTATAAGATCTGTGCTATAGGTTCGGGTACAGTCTAGTTAGATTATTTCTTTTGTGATAATCTGCCCTGTCTGGTGCAGGTCGGTATAACCTTTTCTGTCTGAACTATTGGTTGTCAGGGAAACGGCGACTGACTATCCTGTTGACTGACTTGGACGAACACACCACTTGCAAACACCGCAACACCTTGTCATTGTCTATTGAATGGTACATTGTTGTATATACCTTGATAGAGATTGCATTTGACTTCCGGGGCATAACAGCACGAGAAATGGCCTCACCACAACTGAATCTTGAGGAGGTGAAGGCTAAAGGTCGAGAAATTGGTCTGGAAGGGGTGGAGTTACGGAAATATGTCCAGGAGGTTGAAAGAGAATTCCGACAGGACGAGAGAGAAGCCAAGAAATTCGAGGCCGAACAAGCGGTTAGAGACCATGAGTTCCGGATGAAGGAATTGGAAGTTAAGGCACAAGTTGCTAGGGAAACCGAGGGAGCTATGGGGGAAGCGACACTCCCTGGTACACCAACTGCCGGAAGCATCGCCTATCAAGCAATGAAATTTCCTTTACTTCCCTTCGAGGAAGACAAAGAAAGGATAGACCAGTATCTTCAAAAATTTACTGCGATCGCTACTGCAATGGGATTGGAAAGGGGAAAATGGTGTTTGAAGATCTCCCAGGGACTCCGCGGCAGCGCCTTCGAAATATATTCCAGACTACCTCCAGGTCTGGAGAATGATTTTTCAGAGTTGGAAAGGGCGTTACTGAAACACTTCGAGATGACCGCAGATAAATATCGGACGTTGTTTCACTCGTCCCGACAAGAGACCGGTGAATTATATTCAGCTTATGCTGTACGCCTTAAGTCGTACCTATTAAAATGGATGTCTCTGGTTGGATTCAAAAAGGACTACGAAAGTCTTGAAGAGTTGGTAGTTGTAGACCAAATGAAATCCCAAATGGCTAAGCCACTCCAAACTTTCTTGGCCGAAAATGGAGCAGAACGATTGGAGACCGTGGTTACCCTGGCAGAACGCTATGCGACAGCACACAAGGACCCTGTCACTCCAGCTCCAACACCACCAAAACCTGGAAAAGTTACTACGGAACCACCGGAGGATAAAAATGCAAAGAAACAAAAAGAGGGTTCCTTTTCACATAATCCGGACAAGTCTTCGGGAAAGTCTACGGAACAACGACCTGTCAAAACCGAGTGGTCAAAAATTTACTGCAAACATTGCAGAACAACTACGCATAACACAGTGGATTGTAGGAGCAAGCCAACAGAACCCAAGTACGTAGCTTGCATAGCTAGGACTGGGAGAAAAACGAAGGAAGAGAAAGCTCCTAAAGATAACCGACCAGCTGTGGTCGAGGTTATTAAAGTTAATGGACAACCAGTGGAGTGTTTATATGACTCAGGGCTGTTTGAGGAAGCCGTCATAGCAGAACACCTGGTTAGTCCAGAGTCTCTAACAGGGGAGATGATGGAGATACAAATGGCGACAAAAAGTTCAGTTGCTATATCTGTACCGATAGCCTTAGTAGACATTAATTGTAGATATGTCCGGGGAACTATAAAGGCAGCTGTCTTGAGTGATCCACTTTTTCACCTAATTTTGGGAAATAAGTTTGTGGTCCTGGGTGAACCCATCACGCCCATGGTGGCAAGGGAAAAACCGCCCAGATCCAAAGGATGTTCGTATCAGCAGCCCGGTAATATTTCCAGCACTCTAACCCCTCAGAGGAGAGACTGTCAACGACAAGGTGCGAGCTTGCACACTTGTCATACCCAGGTGCCCAAGAATAGTGAGCCCTCTACGAGGAGGCCTTACTATAGATGGAAACACCGTAGGCCTAGGCATCACCTAGACGATAAGCCAATAGCGAGTTTAACAAAAACGCTCGATTTCAAAGGTATTTGGAAGCAAAAGAAAGATTGTATGTCAGTTCCGGAAGGGGAAGCGCACAAGAAAGATAGGAATGGAGTTATACTAGAGGGAAGTAATTCTCCGTCTAATTTGTTAGGAGTTGCCTCTAACATCTCCAGTACACCTCGAATGAGAAAACCTAGTCGGTGGGTTGACGGCTGTCAACCAAACCGAGATAGTGAATCTCAGATATGTTTCCAGCCTAATGCTAAGCTTAGTTCTCCGAAGGATATGAGGGGAAATGGTTCTTTGAAGCTAGTAACGGCGATAGGAAATACCCAACAGCTCTGTAAAGGCAGAGAGGAGACCGTAGGGACAGTACATAAGGTGGTGGTAAGAGACTGTCTATTCTTCAGGTCCAATAACACATCCCATGTTTTCACAGGGATTGGCGTAAAAGAGAAGAATGATCCCATCGGGGATATCTTCATATAGAACGGAGTAGAGGGGTTGCCCATCTGAGTACAATTCGGAACCATAGTTCGGTGGTACCGTACTTTGGTCTGGGAATCGGCCTATGTGACAAAACAGAATTGAACCTCAGGATGGGGCAACCGAATCCACACTCTGCAGTACCCCATTTTCATGGGTGTACAGTATGATAGTGGGTGTGTGTCTATTATTTGGTATCCAGGACCAGTTTCGACCATCTTTGGGTTCACGCAACGCTTGTAGTCCAGCTTTGGTGAAATTCACTGTCCTGAGGAAGATATCGGGAGATACTCTCTAACCCTTGTTGCGTAGTATCCATTCTAGTATATCCAGAATATCGCGTCATTCAATTTGACGACACTTCCGGAGAACGCTGGCAACGGCATTCATTGTGGTTATCTAATGGACTAACGGTCATGTCTTGTGTTGGCGGATTATTGTCCTCATCCTGAAGACCCAAGGCCAGTCTATTGAAGGGCAGGGAGCTACCCTAAGGATCCCGTGAATCCTATTCTGGTGTCAAAATGAAGTCCTGTCTACTGTCAAGTGTTTCAACGTCTGGGGATCCAGATAAAGACGGACAGTGGTGGCTCTCTAGATGCTAGGATAGCACATTCTGTGGCTGATATATTCCTACAGAAAAGGTAATTGTTCTCTCCCGCTGTACTGATCTATTTGAGTGTCTTGTGAGATCTGTCAACTAGTGGCCAAGCCAGTTTAGTGATGAGCCTGCTGTGTCTTCCTTTTGCATAGAGCTTTAATTTAACTACCCTAAAGGGGTAGGGGCACTAGCGACACAGATTATTATCATCATCAGGTGGCTCACCAGAGCCATGACGGGTATTTCACCACTGAGGAGGATAGAGGAATTGTAAGCTATGAAGGGATATCAACCTTGGTCGAGCTGTATCTAACTTGGGTTGTGGAAGAGGGGTACCGATATCTTCATACCTATTAGGGTAAACTGAAGAGGGGTACCGATATCTTCATACCTATTAGGGTAAACTCGCCCTGACACCTGTACATACACACGAGGCACACACATACAATGTTTGCTTTCTAACTTCTAGTTTGATTAATATATTACCTCTTTTGCTCAGAGGATAATAATATTATGATGCGTGTTTAATGAATATACTACCTGTTGTATAATGGGAACAGGATGTTCTGCACATGATTTTACACTTGGTTGGGCTGCCAAGAGAAGCCAAACCAATGGGGTTCAGTGCATATAAATTCCAAACTTTCCATATGCCCTTTCAGCTAGCCATCTCGCCATCCGGTGTTGTGCAGAGTTAACCATAGACAGGATCGGTGTTAGCGTGATTCCGGGCTTGTGAAGTTTTGGTAGACCGTATATTTGAGGAGTTTGGGAGCCACGTGGTGTGAGCATTTGCTCAGTGGCCTCACTAATCAGACCCCCATTCACAAGTGAATGTTTGTGGCTTCTGTTTTTAAAGTCACTAAGGAAATATATTGTTTTGAGTATAAATGTCGTCAGACACTAATGGTTGTTGTTGCTGTTTGTCCATTATTGAAAACAGGTTCATACTGGCGCACGTCAGAAGTAGAGTGAGTTCGCTGGTAGCGGATCAGACCAGTTTAAGCCAGATATATCGATGATAATATAACTTGCCCGTGAAGTGGATTTAAGTGTGGGAGAGTTCCACAGCGTCCACCTCGCTCTCGTTCTGACTCAGCTTGATCTGGTGGCAGGATATGATCAAGGAGACTGGAGTAAAAACCAGACTAAAGTGGATGACTTAGATGGTCCTCAACGAGTATCTCTTCCCCGAGACCTGTATGCCACACATCACGTGACGCCTGCCTGTCGTTCAGTCAGTGGATCATCCGCGCGGTCTGCTGAATCTAGGCTTCACATGCTTAGGTAATTAGTTAATTGCATGCCCATTACAGGACGTCGCAGTCAACTACTGCAATTTTCTTAGTTCTTTGTGATTTCTTGGCAAGTTTACGTCCAGTAGTTTGCCATTGCTTTCTGAACGACCGGCACTCATATAAAATAACATTGCAATGTGGTCTGCTATCAAATCGCCAGCAGCTGTGTTTCGAACGTGGTAAGCGGGATTACGAATTATGTCCGTAACCCCTTCACCACAGAGCTGGCTGCTTAGGTAGACAAGACCTAAATCACCAAATTTAGTTAATACCCCTGGCATACCATCACATGGTCTTATGGCCATGTCGAGGCCGCTGCCCGGGGTGTGGCCGGTATTACACGCTGCCAGCTACTGGCTGCGGCCAAGTTTTTTTTTATTTGCGCTCGCTCGCTTTGAACCTAAGCGTAGTCCACAAACACTATTTTAGAGTAGTGATGGACTGAATTTTGCGTGTAGATTAACTTTACCTATTAACAGTGTCCCTCGCCAACAGGTGAACCCACCCCCACTTCAGAGGTACTTGTTCTTCATCTTCCTTCGTTCGGTTGAAATATGTCTGTAACTGCAATGTTGCCTCTTGTATGAATTTACCTATCTTTTTTAGTTCACTCCATAGAGTTAGTCCATAGAGTTTATCTTCCACTGTCGTCTCTCTAGGCCAGAAGGTTTGCCTAGACATGTAATGTGGGCAGTCTTGGAGTATGTGCTCTGCTATCTGCGACACCAATCCACATGTGCACATGGCTGTTTCACCAATCTTGAATTGTGTATACATGTGGTTGCGTAATCTATTGTGTCTTGTTCTGAGGCGCAGAATAATGACTTGTACTGGTCTGTCCATAATGTAGTAGTCGTCTTGAGCAGGTTTTGGTGGCTTTGCTGACTAACTTGATCATTCTTTTCTTTTGGTGTTCTTCTTTTGCTCCTTCCTTAGCCAATCGATCAGCTCTGTCGTTTCCAGGTATTCCACAGTGGGATGGTATCCACTGTATGGTTATCTTATGCTGACTGCTAAGTTCGGAAAGTAGTGTCCTTAGTACTGGCAATTTCCCAGACAGGAGAGCCTCGAGTACTGATTTTGGATCTGCCAATAGCATCACAGGTTGTGTACCATGGCTGTTATTTAGTAATTTCCCTGTTGCTATCTTGATTGCCTCAATTTCAGCATCATAGTTATGGCAGTACTTTCCTGTCGGTACTCTGGCTGTGTCCCTAGTATTATTTGGGTATTCAATGTACACTCCCGCTCCTCCATTTCGAACAGCATTTTGTGCTGACCCATCTGTGTAGACTCGGATCCAGAGCTCCTGTGGGTATTCTTCGTCAAGGAAGCTGAGGGTGGTTTGTTCTGCGCTGTACACTGTTCTGTTCTTCCTTGCCAAATATTCCTCTCATTTTTGTCTGGATTTGTAGTGATAGTCTATGTTCATCTTTCCATGGAGTTCGCTCTGGTATAGTTTTCAGGGGAATACCAACTGTGGGAAGATCGGTGGTTCCTCTGCAGAGTCGTTTGGCCTGGTGGATAAAACTTCTTCTTTTCAACCGTCCCATAGCTAAGTTTTCAAATCTGTTCTTCATAAGAAGGCCTTGCAAGCTGAGGATCTTTTCTGCTTGTATTAGCGTTTTCGTACCTCTGCGCTCTCTCAGTGCTTGTGTCCTCCCCATCTTCTCCATCTCCACTACAGGGGTTGATCTCATCCCTCCTGTGGTGACTCTAAGTGCTTGATTTTACACCTTGTCCACCTCTTGTAGTGTGGTTTTTGATGCTGAATACCACGCAGTTGACCTGTATTCCATGTGTGGTCATATGCTCTGTTAATAAACTTTGCTAAGTATTTTACCACTGGCTCCCCATGTGGTTCCACTTAGTTTTCTCAGGATGGCTATTTTCCCTCTGGCTTGTGCTACTGCTTTGTTGATGTGCTTTCTCCATGTCAGCCTGCCATCAAATGTTACTCCAAGGTTTGTTATCTTCTTTAAGGGGTATTCCGTATATTTGAATGATCCCTGTCTTTTGTTTTGGAGAGAGGGTAAATAGAGTGGTGCTGCACTTGTTAGTGTTTATGCTGACACACCATTTATTTGCCCATGCAACAAATGCATCTACACCTCTTTGTAGAGATAGTGTGGTCACTGATGCATGTTAATTTGTGCTCCATAGAACCAGGTCCCCCTCTGCCGTGCGTCCACCTTGACGAGGTAGAGGGGCTTGAGCGTTCCAATGACCCCAAGAGCTATGCCGACGGTAGCACAGCTACTGGTAGGGTCACCCATGTCGGACAGGTCAAGGGAGAGGGACCAGACGAAGTGACGCACAAACCTGCTGCCTTGTAGGTAGACTGGGGACAGTCAAAGGCTAGGGAAAGCATCCTGAACAAATGCTTGTCGAAATCGGATGTACTGAGCCACAGGCTTGACAAAGAAGTGCAACGTAACTTTATCATTTCATGATGCCACAGATGAAAATTAATCGTTATGGTGCTAATCCCGTGAAGTCCCATCAGGCGGTGATAGTGCCGGGCCCCCTGTCTCGAGGGGGTCCACCCATGACTACTGGTGGTCACCTTCCCCTGTGCTGTGGAGTCAAGGCACAGAGGAGTAGGTTAAGAGCTATTGACCAAACACCCCGGACACTCAACATACTACAATGGAATGCAGAAGGAGTTTATAACAAGAAAGCCTCCCTAACACAGCGTCTTCATAAAGATAGAATAGATGTGGCATGCATTCAAGAGACACACCTCAACGCCAATCGCACATTTTCAGTCGAGGGATATCAGGCCACACGTTTCGACCGCGAAGGACACAAAGGAGGAGTTGTAATACTTACACGAAATACAATACCTTGCAGCGAAGTATCTGTGATCTCTGACAACCAAACGGAAATTATAGGTGTTGATATAATGATAAAGGACGTGAAAATAAGAATTTACAATCTATATAGCCCGGCAGATAAGGATCTTACACTCTCAAACATGGAAATAACTGACACAAATTGCATTGTTGTCGGGGACTTTAATAGCCGTTCAGAAAGATGGGGATACCCAGATACTGACAAAAGAGGAGATGAAGTGGAGGACTGGGAAATAGACTCAAATCTCCATCTACTTAACAAAGCGGATGACACACCGAGCTTCTACTCCAGAAGATGGAATACCACTTCTACTCCAGACTTAGCTTTCTGCACAGGAGACATCCTCCACAAAATCGATCGCCATGTGCTGGACCAATTAGCAGGTAGTGACCACAGACCAATCAAGCTTGTAATAAATATGGAGTATGTTCCACAGGAGCAAAAGCCTTTGCGCCGTTGGAATTACAAACGAGCAGATTGGGACAGATTTGCCATACTAACAGACAAATATTGTGAAAACGTAAATACACGATATGGCAACATGAAGCAAATGGTGGAAAGTCTAAACAGAGCAATAATACAGGCGGCCACTGAGTCTATTCCAAGAGGAGCAAGGAAAAATTACAAACCATACTGGACTGAAGAACTACAATTTTTGGAGGACAAAGTTGAAGATGCTAGGAAGACCGCAGAGAGAGAACAAACAACTGAAGCGAACATCTCTCTCAAAGCCATCTCAGCAAAATATAAAAGAACAGTAAATCAAACAACAAGAGATTGTTGGAGGAAAAAAACAGAAAACCTGAATTTTGACAGGGATGGAAACAAACTATGGAAACTAGTGAAAGCCATGAACAATGAAGGACCTAGAAACAAACAAATAACAATTAAACAAGGAAATGCCTTGCTTACAGGAAAAAAGGCTGCAAATGCACTAATGGAACACTATGCCAGTGCAAACCACATTGATATTACAGCCGAACAGAAGAAAGCAATCAAAGATAAACAGATACATCATACATATACAGAGACAGCAGCAGAATATATGATGGCAAATCTAACAATGGAAGAAATGGAACAGGCAATGAATACCCTAAGAAAGAAGACATCACCAGGAAAGGATGGAATCACAAATGAAATGCTAATAGGACTAGGCACTAAGGCAAAAAAGAAACTACTAGCAGTCCTAAATTACAGCTGGAAGAGGGGAATAGTCCCACAGGCATGGAAGGAAGCTATACTAATACCAGTCCCAAAGAAAGGAAAAGACCTGGAAGAACCAAATGGCTATCGACCTATCAGTCTTCTTAGCTGTGTAGGAAAATTAATGGAACGCATTATCAATGGCAGGCTAACATGGCATCTGGAAGAGAACCAACTCTTAACACCTCACCAAGCAGGTTTCAGAAAGTACAGATCTACTGAAGATCAAATAACCTATATAGCTCAGGAAATAGAGGATGCCTTCCAAGAGAAAAAGCACACACTAGCAGTCTGGATAGATTTAGAAAAAGCATTTGATAAAGTATGGAAGGAAGGACTGAAAGTAAAACTGCAAAAAATGCATGTTTGCGGGAAAATGTACAAATGGATCAGCCACTACCTTGAGAACAGAACTGCCAGGACAAAAGTACAAGGACAAACCAGCAAAATGATGCTGTTGGAGCAAGGTGTCCCCCAAGGAGGAGTTCTTTCACCAACATTATTCCTAGCATATATAAACGACATCACGGAAAATTTTCCAGCCAGAGTACACACATCATCCTTTGCAGATGACCTAGCCATATGGACATCTGAAGAATATATTAGTACAGCTAACAGCAGAATACAGCAAGCCTTATTAGCGCTAGAGGACTGGTCAAAATCATGGCTAGTGAAGATAAGTGAGGAGAAAACAACATGCACAGTGTTCTCCCTCTCAAATAAACCTCAGCAACCTAAGCTGGTATTGAATGGAAAAATATTGCGCCATGAAGAAAATCCAAACTATCTAGGAGTCACCTTTGATCGTCGCCTGACATGGAAGACACAGGTTGAGAAAAATCGAACAAGAGCAAGGCAGAGAATGGCAATCATGAAAAAGCTTGCTGGTACAACGTGGGGAGCAGATGAGAAAGTTCTCAAGAAGTTATATACTGGACGGGTGAGGCCAGTACTGGAATATGGCATTGCAGCTTGGGCAACAGCAGCTAAGTCAAACTTTAACAAAATAAGTAGAGTCCAAAACCAAGGAATGCGAATCATAACTGGAAGCCTGAAGACAACGCCTATTAATGAACTAGAAAAGATCACTTGTTTACAACCAATGCAGGATAGAAGAGATAGCAGAGCCCAGCAACAAGCAGAAAAATTTAGAAGATTGACAGACCACCCTATGTATAAAAGGTTTAGTGGTTTTGGAAAGGGACGACTGAAGCGTAGCAACTTTGTCGAAACTGCAAAACGAAAGATTAGGGCAGATCCCATACTTAACATATCAACAGTCAAACCTATTTACAATGCAGACAAGTTCCCAGCTTGGAGACAGCAGCAACTGCCTGGGATGATAGAAAACATTCCTGGTATTGAGAAAAAGAACACTCAGCATGAAACCGAAAGAAGAGAAATAACCCTAAACTACATAAAAGAACATTACCCAAGCAGGAATTGGACCCATGCATATACAGATGGATCAGCCAAAAATTCAATAGAGAATGGAGGAGGAGGACTTCTCCTAAATTTAAAAAATGGAGTGAAAAAAACACATTCAATGGCAACTGGAAAATTTTCAAGTAACTTCAAAGCGGAGGTAGAGGCTCTGAAAACTGCAGCAGAAATGCTCCTGATGGAGGAAAATAAAGAGAAGCAAATAGCTATCTTCACAGATGCAAAGTCAGCTGTCTCAATACTGAAGATCAATAACAGCACAGAACTAACTGACCTAAGAGCAGCACTCCATGGTCTATGCCAGAAATCCAAAAAAGTTGTAATACAGTGGATCCCATCACATTGCAGTATACCTGGAAACGAAGAGGCTGACAGACTGGCAAAAGAGGGCGGACGACTACCACAGCCTGACATAGACATAACCTATAATGAGGCAAAGAGGTTGATAAAAAGCACTTATAGAACCAAATGGGAATCAGAGCATCCAGGCCATCAGAAGGATGATGCATATTACAAACTCAACCGAAGAGAACAAGTGGCAATCTTCAGACTCCGCACAGGACATAACAGGCTGAAATACCACTTGTTCAATAAACTAAAGATAGGAGATACCGATGAATGTAATTGTAGAACTGGAAAAATGACAGCAAAACATTTGCTGCAGGAATGCCCAACGTATGCAGAACAGAGAAAGATATTTTGGCCCACACCTGCTTCATTTGAGGACAAGCTCTATGGAGATATCAACAAGCTAAAGTTGACCGCAGATTACTTTAACTATATACAGGTTGACATTTAAAGGTGCATGAAGACCCAGAGGCATGAAATGGAATATTGCTTGGATAGCAAATCCATTACGTGGAAAGTCCAAATCAAAAGCCCATTGTGTGGGCTTCATAAAAGGTGGAAAAGTGTCCTAGTGGCACGAAATGGAATATTGCTTGGATAGCAAATCCATTACGTGGAAAGTCTGAATCAAAAGCCCACTGTGTGGGCTTCATAAAAGGTGGAAAAGTGTCCTAGTGGCACGAAATGGAATATTGCTTGGCTAGCAAATCCATTACATGGAAAGTCCGAATCGAAAGCTCACTGTGTGGATGTCATCTGCAGACTGCATACTTCTGGTTTCCGGAAGAACAGCCTATGGTGAACGGAAGGCCCAATATACGGAAGTGAGGCTAAGCAGCCATGTGCAGGACGTGACGATTCCTTGGGTGAGCCCAGTACCAGAGCGCTATGTATCGGCTCTGCAAGTATGGAAGCCTCCTTGGATGGCGGGGAATGCCCATGGTCTGCCCCTGCCTTCCCTTGAGGGCTGACCAGGATCTTTGGCTGTTCTATATGGACCAGCTGGGATGGAGGATAACACCACAACAGTGAGAGTCAAACGTCCTAAGAAACCCCCGGGAAGGTTAACCCGGTCAACAAATGCCCGCAGAAGTCGGATGTGTCGGCCTAACGGCGCAAGAACGCAGCTCTGCTGTAAACAGGCACAACGCAATCACATCCGAGAAAAAAACTCCGGATGAACGAAGAAGAAGAAGAACCAGGTCATCAGCGTACATTGCCGCTTTAATTCCATGCAGTAGATTAGCAACAAGATCATTGATGAAGATTAGAAAAAGTGTGGGGGACAAGACTCCGCCCTGGGGAACACCGTGACGCAGTATTACTTTCTTGTTCTTGAGTCCGTCTATCTGTACTCAGGCTCTTCTGTTGTGCAAGTATGCTTTCACCCATTTGTACATTCTTCCACTGACTTTAAAGTTTCTGAGTTTCTTCATCAGACCTTCTTTCCAGGCGTTATTAAAGGCTTTCTTCAGATCTATCCATGCAGCAAGCACCAGCTTCTTCTCTTGGAATGCATCCTCAATTTCTTGAGAGGTAGGTTGTCTGAGAGTAGAGTAGCACTGCCTAAAGCCAGCTTGCTGTGGCACAAGAATGTTTTCACTTTCAATGTACCACTGCAGTCTGTGATTGATGATGCGCTCCATTGTTTTGCAGAGACAGCTGGTGAGGCTAATTGGTCTGTAGCTGGAACTATCGTTCCCTGATTTTAGGAGTGGTATCATGATTGCTTCTCTCCAGGCTTGTGGAACACTGCCTAAGATCCAGCCGTTATTGAAGATCTGCAACAGCTTTGCTTTGGCATCTGTTCCTAGGTTCCTGATAATTTCATTGGAGATACCATCAGCTCCTGGTGACTTTCTCATTTTCAGTTTTGATATGGCTAGCTTCAGTTCGCTGATTGTGATAGGTGCCTCCAGAACCTCGTGTAATGTTACATTCTGTCCTGTATGTTTCAATTTCTCTCGAATCTCTTGTTGTTTCTCTGGACTAATGTCGATATTGTTATCTTGTGCGAATGAGTCCGCAAAATGGTCAGTTGCTTGCTTTCCTGTTAAGATGTTTCCGTCTTTATGTAGTGCAATTTTTGAATTTCTCCTTGTGCCCTCATCGTTAAGTTGTTTTATTAGCTTCCACAATTTCCTTGTGTCTCTTTCAAAAATCTTCCACAATGTCCTTGTGTCTCTTTCTAAGTTCAGAAACTGTTTTCTCCTGCCAGCTTTTTCGTCTAGCCTGCAGCTTGGACTTTTGAAATTTGGCTTTTGCGTGCTAGTATTTATTGTGGTGTACACTTAAAACATGTGAAATAAACAATAAAGGCCCTTGTCTCACACCTTAAGACATGTGAAATAAAAAATAAAGGACCTTTTCTCACACCTTAAGGCATGTGAAATAAAAATAAAGGACCTTTTCTCACACCTTAAGGCATGTGAAATAAAAAATACAGGACATTGTCTCACACCTTAAGACATGTGAAATAAAAAATAATGGCCCTTGTCTCATACCTGAAGACATGTGAAATAAAAAAAATAATGGACCTTTTCTCACACCTCAAGGCATGTTAAATAAAAAATAAAGGACATTGTCTCGTGGAATAAAAAATAATGGACCTTGTCTCACACCTTAAGGCATGTGAATTAAAAAATAAAGGACCTTGTCTCACACCTTAAGACATGTGAAATAAAAAATAATGGCCCTTGTCTCATACCTGAAGACATGTGAAATAAAACAAAATTAAGGACCTTGTCTCACACCTTAAGACATATGAAATAAAAATGCAGGACATTGTCTCACACCTTAAGACATGTGAAATAAAAAAAATAATGGCCCTTTCTCATACCTGAAGACATGTGAAATAAAAAAAATAATGGACCTTTTCTCACACCTCAAGACATGTGAAATAAAAAATAAAGGACCTTTTCTCACACCTTAAGACATGTGAAATAAAAAATAAAGGACAATGTCTCGTGAAATAAAACATAAAGGACCTTGTCTCACACCTTAAGGCATGTGAAATAAAAAATAAAAGACCTTGTCTCACACCTTAAGACATGTGAAATAAAAAATAATGGCCCTTGTCTCATACCTGAAGACATGTGAAATAAAAAAAAAATAATGGACCTTTTCTCACACCTCAAGACATGTGAAATAAAAAATAAAGGACCTTTTCTCACACCTTAAGGCATGTGATATAAAAAATAAAGGACATTGTCTTGTGAAATAAAAAAAATAAAGGACCTTGTCTCACACCTTAAGACATGTGAAATAAAAAATAAAGGACATTGTCTCGTGAAATAACAAATAATGGATCTTGTCCCACACCTTAAGGCATGTGAAATAAAACAAAATTAAGGGCCTTGTTTCATACCTTAAGACATGTGAAATAAAACAAAATTAAGGACCTTGTCTCACACCTTAAGACATGTGAAAAAAAAATTAAAGGACATTGTCTCGTGAAATAAAAAATAATGGACCTTGTCTCATACATCAAAACATGTGAAATAAAAAAATAAAGGACCGTGTCTCATCATTGAGATATGTGAAATAAAAAGTAAAGGACCTTGTCTCACACCATAAGATATGTTGTGAAAGCGAAAGTAAATTGCGCCTTTCCATGACATAAGGCGTTTTGGACACATGGTGCTAGTCGCGTATGTTTAGAACAATAGGGGATCGTTGGGTAATGTGGTCAATGGCACACCGGCAGCTTTTGCTTCCCAGAATATTGACATGTACCAATTTTTGGAAGCCCAGGTCAATTTTAAAAAGTCCACCATTGCGGCAGGCAAGAGTGATACACACTGCACCACCGTGGCTTTCCTGTCATATAAATGAATACCCGAGTGTTACATCAAAGTGAATGGAACCCATCTGAAACAAGCCATTGTATTTAAGTACATGGTATATTTTTAACGATTGTGCAATATTTTCAAATACGGCACAGTCATTAAATATACACCCTATATTTGGGTACGTTAATAACAGCAGATGGAAACTATATTAAGAATGTCAAATGTAGAATGGCCCAATTAAAGGCACCATTTGATAAGATGAAGAATACTCTATGGAAATCATATTTCTCAATCCATGTGAATTCATCATCCAGTGCCTTGCGGGCAGGCGTGGGCGGTCTTGCCTCTCCACAAATTGTTATCTCCGACGCATTGGATCAATTCGTGTGTTGAATCCCTTCCATGCTATGACACAAGACTGTCAAGAATCTTCTGAAGCTGTCTTCCTCTATCTCTCTTTCCACAAATCGTTCCCGTTGTCACAACTTGTTCCAGTTTTCGTCTTCTCATAACGTGGCAAAAAACGATTACTGCCTCTTTCTTATGTTTTTGATAAGTTGTCTTTGCGACTTAGCTTCCCTTAAAACGTCTTGATTGATCATTTTGGCTGTCCAATTAATTTTCAGCATTCTTCTATAAAATCACTTCTCCAAGGCTTCCAGAGATTTTTTCGCCTGTTTACTAATAATTGTCCAGGATTCGCAGCCGTATGTTAAAACTGGATCTATGTAACATGCAAGAACTCATTTTCTAACTTTTAAAAAGAATGACTTATTGCACAAAACATTCTTCATTTAACAGACGAGGTGAATTATAAATAGATAAAACAATAAAACAATAAATAGATAAAACAACAATAACCGACGCTGAGGAAGCAGGTTGAAAGAGGCCGAATTTGAAATTTTTGTTTTGAAAATTGGAATTGGAATTGGAAGTACAACAACGATGTATTTTGTGGCCGGATCTCTAATCTCTATATACCGAACTAATAATGAGAGAGATTAAACAGAGTCCGGGAATACTGGCTGAAGGTTATAATGTAAACTATCTGTGATACGCAGATGACACAGTATTGATGGCTGAAATTCAAAAGTTCTAAAACTATTTGATATTGTAGTACCAGAACGCGAGCGCAAAAAAAAAAAAAGAGGAAGAAACCGACTTTCCTAGAATATCAAGAAAATAGATACTGGTTATATCAAAAGAAAATGAATAATGTGAGATAACAATAGTTGTGGGAAATGCTTAACGAAGTTGGTAAATTTAAATACCTTGGGGCAATTGTAGCATCATTTGGGAGATGCACGACAGAGATTAAGAGCAGATTAGGTCAAGCACAAGCTGCATTCAAGAAAATGAAAAGTATCTTTTGCAATAAGTCACTATCATTGAAAGTAAGAAGTGCTGACATGTTATATAAAATCTGTTTAGCTGTATGGCAGCGAATCTTGGAGCGCTAATGAATAGATTAGAAGATTGGAAGCAAAGGAGATGTGCCCCCCCCCCTCCCCACACACACACACACACACGAGACAGAGAGAGGCGGGCGGGCGGATAGACAGGCAGGCAGGCAGGCAGGCAGACAGACAGACAGGCAGATAGATAGATAGATAAATAGATAGATAGATAGATAGATAGATAGATAGATAGATAGATAGATAGATAGATAGATAGATAGATAGATAGATAGATAGATAGATAGATAGATAGATAGATAGATAGATAGATAGATAGATAGATAGATAGATAGATAGATAGATAGATAGATAGATAGATAGATAGATAGATAGATAGATAGATAGATAGATAGATAGATAGATAGATAGATAGATAGATAGATAGATAGATAGATAGATAGATAGATAGATAGATAGATAGATAGATAGATAGATAGATAGATAGATAGATAGATAGATAGATAGATAATCATAATCATTCTGAACAGATTAACAACACCCATCACCAAAGACCTACGTGAAGGCAAACATTTCCCAATCCAGGAATTGATAGGTAAGCATTTCTCCTGTTTCACTACTTGAAAAGGCCGCCCAAGAGACACAAACCTAACCATCTTATTTTGCACACGGCAGACTGCCGTACGCTTGTGCCTTTATTGTAAGCCACCAAAAGACCATCTGTCATTGAAGAAATGATGATGTATGCCCCCCGACCCAGGGGTGTGGGGTATGTCGTTAACTCCTGGTTTCGCATTTCACGCGTGTTCCAGAGACTTCATGGAAATTTTAAATTAAAGTATTTACAATGTTTCCTGACTGTCTGTTGTGGGGGTTGGGAAGGGTAGACAGAAAAGGGGTTTGCCTTGACATTTAGGCAGCCTTTGCAAAGAAAGTGCCACCGGAAATGCTAACGCCATAAACAGTGAATGCGTCGCTTCCAGTCAACTTCATTCAGTCAGTTCTTGAACATGCGGGTTCATTTTAATAAATAAAACAAGGGAGAAGTAAGATCTTGAATGCAGCAGGATATTACAATATGTGTTGAAACAGAAATGTATTGTTTTTTTAACTGATTCAGTGCCAAACAAAATGTAGGTTTGGACCAAACATGGTACACAATCAAATGAACAAGTAATATAATGTAAATTTTCATTCACTGAACATTGACATTATGGAAGATACCACGAATCAAAGCAAATATCACGATGATCCTAGTATGGCGATATATCGTCCTTCTGTCCAAATGGCAGGTCACATGTGGCGATATATTGTCCTTCGACAATGAATCAGTTAATAGTGGCTATACCCTCGGCCCAGTGGTCATGGGCTCGATTTGGTCAGATGGCAAGGGCAAGGCCACTTGATAATTATAGGAGTTTGGGAGTACTTCGAGTAGATTATCCGTAAAATGAAAACCGATGGTGTGTGTTATTGCTTTAGTACAGCATATATTCTTCTTCTTCTTCTTCTTCTTCTTCTTCTTCTTCTTCTTCTTCTTCTTCTTCTTCTTCTTCTTCTTCTTCTTCTTCTTCTTCTTCTTCTTCTTCTTCTTCTTCTTCTTCTTCTTCTTCTTCTTCTTCTTTCGGACGTTATTGCGTTGTGTCTGTTTACAGCGAAGCTGCGATACTTGTGCCTTTACCCTGACACATCCGACTTCTGCTGGCGTTTATTGACCGGGTTAACCTTCCCGGGGCATAGATGCTAAATGTTCTTTCTCTATTGAAGAATTGAGGTCTGGTGATAATTTGGTCTCATCCGGGTAAGCAAGCATGACATTACGCTGGTGAGCTCTCCACAGTGAGTGCCAGATGTGGGCGTTGGTTGTGTACCATTAATGTGGGAATATTGATGTGACGCTCTTGCAGACTTGTAGCGCGTAAACTTTGAGTCCTCGGAAAGATTCCTCACACCGTAGACCATGGCCTATCATCGATTCGTTAGAAAAACCAGCACTTGCCTGAGATAGATGTGAAACAAGATCTTAGTCCCAGTGTCAACCCCGACACTGTCACATCCATGCAGCCAGCGGACAGAAGAGGAACATGTTGTGACAACCTGAAAGATTTGCGGAAAGAGAGATAGAGAAAGACAGCGTGAGAAGATTCTTGACAGTCTTGTGTCATGGCACTCAAGGTAGTCAACACACGAACTGGTCCATGACGTTGGAGATCGTAATTTGTGGAGAGGCATGATCGCCCATGCCTGCCGGCAAGGCACTGGATGATGATGGTGACTATACGTCCTCTAACTTGTCATGTCTGGCCGAGTGGCTAATACGCCGGGCTCCCTGTTGGGAGAACCTGGTTTGAATCCTCTGTAAGGTGCGAAGTATTTTTGTGTCGGGGGAAAAAAGAAAACCCTAACCTGCACAGTTCGCGACGATTGCACTAGACTGGCGGCCTTAATTTATCAGACTCAAGACCCCATGTCCCACACCGCAAGGTACTATAGGCAGTAATGTCAGTTGACTGTTGTCAGAAAGTGAAAATTTGGTGTAACCCCATCGTGCAGTATCCAAACATGAAAAAGCAGATACACTTGTAATAAGGGATGCGAATGTTAACAAGAAGATTCTGGGGTCTCCGTGGTGAAGTGGTCAAGCCGTCTGACTCGGACTCCGAAGGTTGTGGGTTCGATTCCGGGCCGCGTCCTTCTGTTCACGAGTGCAGTTTTTTTCGGAGACTCCTGAAGGTCGTCGCTGAGCTATGGAATTCGTCCTTTGTGCAACGTTTTCTGCGCTGCGGAAAGAGACTGAGCGATATGGGATAAAACCCGGTGCTACGCACAAACAGTTTGCCCACCCCTAGTCTAGATGATTCATAACCAACCAACCTAACCAACCAACAGCCAACCAGCCAACCAACCAACCGACCAACCAATCAACTAGCCAACCAACCAGTCAACCAACTAGCCAACCAACCAACCAACCAACCAATCAAATAGCCAACCAACTAACCAACCAGCCAACCAAAAAACCAACCAACCAACCAACAACCCAACCAACCAACTTTTCTGGACCAGCAAACTTTTCTGGTGCCCAATTTAACGTGGGTCGACCTGCAAGCCCTGGTTAATGAAACTAAATCTCCATCTCGAAGTAGATTCAAACACACGCAGGCAAGCATGTTATCCACCACGCTACCACGAACCAATGTGCAAGTACACCGCCAGAATTATCTTAAAGTAGCGTGGCTTTCCGATCAGTGGCAAAGGCACAACCTTTACTTATAATTGTAACCATGCACCCTGAATCTTAATAAGGGACATTAAAGCCCATGTAAAGCTACCTTCCTGCCAGGGAAATTGTCTTGGCGTCGCTATTTGACACCTTCTTTGTAGGTGGGCTGAGCTCAATCACAAGGGTTACCCCACAGGCAGCGTGAAGAAGAGACCAATCCGCTGACATTGAGTTTCTTGTTTAACGAGCTACAACGACTGAATTCTTTGTAATCTGCTAGATGTACCTGAATTCATTTCTGAACAGGCGTCAGACATTCTTTTTACATTCTAAGCGTTTTGATCTCGCTATTTGCGTTTTCTGCAAAATCAAATCTGGCTCTTTGTAGTTAACTGGCGGTAATTTTTTTGTTAATGTTGTGTAGAATACTTTCTCAGTCTGTACTTAACTAAAGGTAATGACTTGGTAAATGTTCTTTAGATTTGTTTCTGACTCTTTTACAGATCGTTTTGTATACTTGGGAGGTGCCTTATAGCGATTAGAACAAGAATCGCAATGGCAAAGGTTGCCGTTTGAAAGAAAAAACAAATGCTGACCAATAAAATTATGTCAATCGCAACCAAAAAAGAGAGTTGAAGTGCTACATTTAACCTGGAATTTTGTATGGATGTGTAACGTGGACTATGAGCAGATAAACTGGAAAAAAACAACACACATCTAATGGCAGTGGGAATATGGTTTCTGGGGAAAATGCAGAGAATACCATGGGCAGACAGAAAAACCAACGTGCGAGTCCTACAAGAAAGAAATGAAAATAGTAAACTGATTAGAGAAATAGACGCAGACGATGTTTTTGGGCACATTATGAGAAGAAATAAACCAGAGAACTTGGTGACAACTGGCGAGAATGAAGCTAAAGGAACAATGGGAAGATTGATTGATTGATTGATTGATTGATTGATTGATTGGTTAAGGAACCGACATCACAGCATTCGGGGCATTCCCATAAGCGCTCCGTCCCCACTCTCAGCAGCCAGCGAAGAGTTCCAACACTAATAGTACCAGTAGCAATCTGATTATATATCCGTCTCGCATTTCCTCTGAGCGTCGATCGTCGGCCAGATCCCCTCATCACCCCTCGCTGTCGCATTCTTGCCAGACCATGGTGATCCATTTGCTCCTCCGAGGTGTACACGTGCTCCCACAAGGCCGCAACCACGTCTTCCTTATCATGCATAATACTCCACCAAGTTTTGCAGAGCCAGCCAATATGTCCTCCTGTTCATTCCCCAGCACACCAGCATGCCCCGGAGAAAAGATCCAGACGATGCTTGTCACCCGTGACTTCCGAAGCGAAGCAAGCCATTCTGCACGAAGCTTGCATGTCCTCACCCTACTCAGCATGCTTTCTGAGTCAGTTACAATCACGATGTGTGTGTGTATCGTATTCTCCATCCAGCGGAAAGCTGCACTGACCGCCTCCACCTCCATTCTTAAACTAGATGTTGTGGTATATGCCAGGCTCTCCTGCACCAAACGGCGACCATTAACTTTTGCTAAGAACCCCCAGGCACTTCTCCTGCCTCTCAACGCCGAACCATCTGTGCTTATAATCACATCACCCGGGCGAGCATTATCCTGAATTAGTTGTTGGATTTCCACTTCCGTGGCCATTGCTGGCCACTCCCTGCACTCCCGACTTAATGTGATTATAACTTTGCACAAGTCTGACTGCTCCGCTGGCACTCTGACCAACTCCTCTCCTCGCCTAATGTTCTCCAAGATGCACACCTGTCTGATCGTATCCTCCGCCTGAGCCATCCATGATTTCTCTCTTATCAGTCGCTGGCCCTTAACTACGTCCAGCGCCTCATGCAACGGGTTATCTGTGTCTGCAGCTAATGCCTTCGTTGCATCACCTTGAGCCTACCTGCAACAGTCTGCAAACCAAGGATGTAACGCATACACACAACTGGGTTGTCTCTGGTGCATCCCAGAATGACTCGCATCGCTTCGTTCTGTATGCGCTCTAATTTTACCAGCTGACTCTTTGAGACAGTGAGCATTCCTAGTCCATAATCAATCACTGATATAATCAAGTGCTTGTATAGTGTGAAAAGCACTCTCTGCTCTGTGTCCATTGCAGCCATAGTTTTAAATGCATTAAGTCCCTTTTGAGATCTTGTCACAACCTACTCCACTTGTTCCTTGAAGGACGGGTTCCTGTCAAATGTGATTCCCAGATACTTCAGTTTGTTCTCTCTGTTGACGCTTCTATCGTGAGGCTTGGGACATCAGTTCTCACAATCCTGTTGCCCAGAGAGCACCACAAAACAGCTGCCTTCCAATGGGAAGACAGAGAAGTAAATACCTGATTGGCTTGGCACCATGGCATGGTGAAGACAAGAACAGAGAGCTGATCTAAGACTCTGGTGATCGTGTGAGATGGCGAAACATGACCGCCCAAGCTTTTGATGATGATGATGAGTGTTGTGGCCGCAACTGCTTCTCTATGGTAACGCGTGTAACGTCCTCTGGTAGTGATGATGTTACAACTTGCAGCCGCTTTTGTAGGTTTGCTTAGGTAAGCCTGGAACGCAGTAGACTCTTTGCGATGGTAAGTTATGTAAAATGCTTGAAGCAGTAAGTTGTTCTCAACACAGATGCATATTTCAGTGCATGCCTCTTGAAAGTGGGAAATTCATCATTGATTATGTAACGTTTATACAACTCAAGTTGCCCGACCAAATGATTTCGTTGGCCTTTGACGGCTAGCGGGGTGGATGTTCCCCGCCCCGGCTTTTTATAGCGAACTAAAAGCAGCATGTGGGCTAATATTGTGTGCCTTCTTGGAGAAGAGCGGCTTCCTGGAGTGTGGCTCCCTGAGCCATGAACTGGGTACGAAGAAGGCAACAGGGCAGCAACGACGTATACCGGAGCCTAGCTAAACACGGGCGTGAAGGCAACGAAAGAGGCGAGAGGCCCAGGGAGAAGCCGGCTTCCCGTGGCCAAAAGTGCGAGGTTATGTTTGAGGGCACGAAGCACCGGGTGCACGAGGCTTTAATCCCGAGGGAAGGTGGCTTAGGAGCAGGCAATGTCAGCGTGTTGTATGTCTAGGTATCTGAGCTCGGGCTCATACAGGCAACAATAACTCAGTTAGCTATAATATCTAACATTTATTGTATTTCAATATACAGTGCGTTGGCGCAGTGGGTTTAACAAGGCCGCACTGAATCGCATATCACAGAGGTTTAACATCATCACACAGTTAATATCATCAAACATTCTAAGCATACTATCTAGCATAAGTCTATAAACCCCACATGGGTCTAAACTATAAAGTCTAAACTATTGAGTCCCTCTAAGGCAGGCCCTGTTGCCTCTTCGATGTCCCGTCTCTCTCGGCCCACCCACACGTGTCGCAATCCGACACGGGTGGTAACTCTGTTCGAGTTCCTCGTGGACCCCGCAATAGGCGGGCCACATCAGTGTCCACGGGACAGTGGACTCACTGACCAGTCCTTCGAGAAGGTTCTGGAATACTCTGGCCTTCGAGGGTCTTACTTCTTTCCCTTTGGGCGGGAGTTGTAGCCCTTGACTAATCTATATTAACTAATGTTAGTTTACCAGATAATATGACTACTGTGAGGCTGTGACAGGATTCCCCCTCTCCCCTGATTGGATGGGTTGTTATAGGGTAATTAGTTCTGCACTAATTCTGTCACAGAATCACATAAGGATGGTATATGTAGTTTGGTGGACAGTAACTTGGTAACCTACATACTGGCATCAACACTCATGTATTCTCCCATACACCACTTCTCTGATTTGGTGAAGAGATCTCTCTCTCTCTCCTGTATCCTTAACAATGCTTATCCGACCGAAGTTGCGTGACGTTTACTAGTTGTGTTTACAACCCGTCCTTCTCATAGTATCCCACTGATACCAAGATAATTAACCTCTGTTTTAAAGAGGATTAACAAGACAAAAGTCTTGGCTAATTAAGTACACCTTCAAATCTTGTTCAGTGTGTGCGTTTTAATACACTTTTACTCTCGTATGTTGTATAATGCTAAATATGTAGTTACGTTGTTATTTTATCCCATCTGACTACATGTGTCCCTGTTGGCTTGTTAGTGTGTTTACTAATAAGTTGATGTTACTAATAAAGTGACTGCATTTTAATTGATAGTGTTCAGTTTTGAGTTTTGTGTAAATGTGTGCTGAATGTGTGGCTTATTTCCAAGCGTCACGAGTTGGGATATCCTTAATTATGAATTACCCACTGTGTGCAATACATGATCAGGTATTCCAAGCAGTGGTGCTTAGATGTAGTATCCTAACTGCTAACTAAGAGTACTAAACTAAATGCTAAACATGTATCAATAAATTAGACAAGTAGTACAATTTACATGAAAGACGCAGAAAAATTAAAATAAATACGTTTTGCGTACAATTTGTCCGCTCAGTATATCGCTCTCTCATTTAATTCTTTCACACAGCCATTCACACATCTTTCATTCAAAATAGTATTTGGTTAAAATATATAAGTAAAGTTGAGATAAGTGTTATTTCCCTTAGAAAAAATGGAATAGGCGATATTTTCCCTTTAAGATAATACGTACTTTTTGTACGATGATTCAAAAATGGTTTATAATTTACATAGAGAAAATGGCATAGGCAGGTTATTTAACCTATGAATGGAAATAACTGTAATAATATAGTAGAAAATGTACAAATTAGAGGTTAACACATTTTATATACACAATAATATAATACATATTCAATACTAAATTAATTAATTAACTAACTAATTAAATCCAACGATGATGTGCGCGTTGTCTTCCTGTTGTTAGCGTATCGTGCCATGAATGTTAATAGTTGGTATGGCTGTCTCTTGAGTGTTGTCGTTGATGTAGTTCTATTTCGGCTGTTAGCAAAGTCTATTAGCCTCAGCAAGTATGGAACGTTCTCAATGTCCAGTATAAGTGTTCTTCATGTTTTCGTGATCAATGTCAGTTCACTAGATGAAATCATTTCATAGTTAATGTTTCTTGCTCGGATTGGTCTTAGAGCTTTGGTAGATGGTCGTATAGTTCTCAACATTTCACGTCTGTGGGTGTTCTAAGTAACCTATTCAATGAGGTGTTATTACTTTTAACTGAAAGTTCTCTAGCAGGTGTAGAGTTACACAGTTATATGGTACGGAATAAAATATCACAATTTCTTGGTATGGCGAATGGTAAATGTGCCAAATGTTATTCTGCTGGCGCATTCGTCTGCCGCGATAAAATATCAGCTATAATGTTATCAGTGCCTCTGATATGGCGGATTTCGAAGTCGAAATCTTGAAGAAGAAGACACCATCTTTGTAAACGATGGTTTTTGGGAACACCTTTATTCAGTACCAACAATGGCGAGTTGTCGGTGAGTACAACGAAGTGGGCACCTAAGAGGAACTTAGACAATCTGAGGATACAGAATAATAGACTCAAGGCCTTCAATTCCACTGTAGAGTAACGGGTCTCTGCTTTCTTCAGCTTACGGCTTACGTAGAGAATTGGGTGTCTCACTCCATCCACTTCTTGCATTAAACATCCTCCAATGGCGATAGCACTCGAATCTGTGGTCAAAATAAAGGGTAAATCTATGTTTGGTAAACGTAAGATTGGTGGATTAGAAAAAAATACGTTTCAATCTGCATATTGCATCCTCTAGGCTGGTACTTTTACAAACTTTTGATGGATGATCTTTTGTTAACATATTCGAAAACACTGATGTAAGTTCTGCCCAATTTGGTATAAATTTAGAATAGTAGTTTATAAGACCTAATAAACTTCTTATTTGCTTCTTTGTGGTAGGGACTTCTAGATTGAGTATCTTAGAAACAATTTTCTCGTCTGTTAGCAGTTTGCCTTCAGAAATTCTATGACCGAGGAAGTCTATTTGTTTAAAGCCTATTTCAACCTTGGAAGGTTTGATAGTAAGACCGAAAAGAAAGATTTGGTTGAAGACTTGTTTGAGTGTAAGTAAGTGAGAAGTTATATTAGCAGAATGAATGCAAATATCATCAATATAAGCTTGGACATCTTTAATTCCGTGCAATAGTAATCTAGTTAACCTCACAAATGTGGCGGGAGCGTTTTTCAGACCAAATGGAAGATATCTCCATTCGTACAAACCGAGAGGTGTGGCGAATGCTGTGATATGTCTAGAAGCAGGGTCTAGTGGTACTTGCCAATAACCTTTCGCTAAATCAACCTTTGAAAATAAGGATGATTGAGACATGTTTAAAATGAGGTCTTCACAGCTATTCATCGGCTCCGCATCCGTGGTGGTTATTGTATTTAACCTTCGATAATCGATGCACAAACGAATTGTCTGGTCCTTCGTTTTCACCAGAACAATCGGTGAAGAATATTGAGACATAGATTTCTGAATTATCCTATTTTTTTCTAAATCCAAAATTTCCTTGTCTAAATTTGCTCTGTAATGCAGAGGAATAGAATATGGTCTACATTTGACCGGTGTCAGATCTGTCAACACAATTGAATGTGTTATTTTGTCAGTCCGTCCAGGTTTGTTAGAGAAGATAGATTTATACTCGTTAAGGAGAGTCAAAATGTCTTGTCGCTGCTGTTGTGTCAGAGTGTCAGAGATTTGTATGTCCTTTATACTACCGTCGTCATTCATAATGGGTACTGGGATTTCGGTATTGTCTACGTCTGTCTGATTTATCACAGATGCTACTGTTTGTAAATTGTCCTCAATGTCATTGTCGTCGTCGTCGAGATTAATCGTTGTCAATATGTCGTCAAATTGGTCGTCAATGTCGTTATCACATATTGTCGGTAATGTACATATGTCTTCGTCGTCTTTGTTGTCGTAAGAGTGCGTCGTTAACGATGCTTCGTTTGTCGAGATGTCACTCAGTTGGGTCACTGTCGTTTCGTTTCTGTCATCCGTTAGTTGCGTCTGCTCACTCGTGTCCGTGTCCTGTCTCTCATAGTATGGTTTTAACATATTTACATGGTATGGCATCGAGGCAGTTGAGGTTGATTGGACTTCTGCCGTAGGGTTTTTACCCTTTTTCAACAGTTTCTGACATATATTACATGATATACAATAGGTTTTTATGTCTTGGCCAAATTTCGGCCAATAAAATTAGGTCAGGACCCTAGCTTTAGTTTTTTCATATCCCATATGACCTCCAAAAGGTGAATCATGGGCTATTTTTAGTATTTTCTCTCGATGTGCTTGTGGTAACACTACTTGCTGTATTGTGGACTGATTTCTAGTGTATAATCTAGTCAACACATTGTTGTTTAATGTAAATGACCACGATGCGTTTTTAGATAATTTTGGTTTAAGTCCTACTAACCTAAAATATGGTGAAAGTGTAGGATCTGATTTTTGTTCATCTACAAAATTAGTGATGGTAGTGTTTGGTGCTGCGATATCTAGTGACTCCTGCAGTTGTTCGGTGTGAGTTTTGCGAGTTGTCTGTCGTGTTATTGCATTCGTGTGGTGTGTGTGTTGTTGCACATCTACAGGCTTGGTACTTGGTAGATCGGTGGCATCCCCAATTCGAGGTTTTAAATTGGTCGTATCATTGACAGATTCGACCGCCCCTGCATCATATACCTCGGTGAATTCTTTCTGAATCACTTCATTGGTTGTCTCCCTTGTCCTTTTGGCAGATTGAGACAAGCATGAATGGTGTTTCTCTTTCGGATCGCTGTTTGGGTGTTGTATACCGTTCTTTCGCTCCCAGTCTCTGATTTGCTTTTCAGAGCAAGGTCGTATGTTGGGCAGGTTCCCAAGTAGAATATCCGCGACCGGATTTTCTAGGGCAGCGCACAATACTAGTCCTGATATGAACGGTGTTCGAATTTCGACAAGAGCAAGGGGGTATTTCTCTATAGTGCCTGAGAATGTGCGACAAGTTACGTGTTTGTGTGTGTAGTCTTTGTCGTTGATTAATGTTTTCCTAATCCCACAGAGCGTTGCGCCGGAATCACGAATTAATGTGCACTTTTTGTTATTTACAAACCCTGTTGAAAAATTAAGCTTGCCTGTAGAAGATAAGGCAGCATTGGCTGTTTCATTTGAAATAGGGATAGTGTGGCCACATAGTAATGTTGTGTCGAGTTGAAATTTCGTACAGGTGTTACACTTACTGTCTGTAATGGTGTCAATAATGTGCACAGCATTTCCTAGCTCACTCAAACTTTCGCTTTGATTGTCACACTCATTCAGTAACTCAATATCTTCCTCTGAGGAACTTTCAACCAGTGCAGCGTTGGCCTGTTTTAGTAATTTTCTGCCATCACAAAAGCGACTAAAATGCCCAAAGCTGCTGCAAAAATAGCATTTGACCGCTCTCTGGTACGCATTTCTTTTGTTTTTCTGCTTCTCCACAATCATTTTGAGGTGATGAGGATAGTTCGGCGATTTGTCGTACATAGCGTATTGTTCGTGCGTCAAACCACAATATTGGCAGTTAACTGGCTTTCTGACATTTGAGCGTGGTTTAAACTTGCCTTCAGCTGGTTTAGAGTATTTAGTATTTACCACTGCTGCTGTTTCGTTCTGACCTAGGTTTAATTGGAAGATGTCTCTGTTCGCTGTGAAAAATGCGTTTCCCTTTGTCTCTACATCTTGGATACTCCTACAATCCATTTGTTTCAAAAACTTAGCAAAAGGTGTGGGGATTGTACTAACTATTTTATCAATAATAATGAGTTCTTTTAGTTTGTCATGGCTATTGTTAGTCTTAGCCGAGTTAATCCACTTTGTGCACACATCCTGAACTGTAGATACGTAATCTATGAAGGTTTGATTTGGTTGAGGGGATAATTTAGCGAACTGTTGTTGGTAACCTGCAGTATCTAAGGAGAAATGTTGGAGAATGGGTTGTTTTAAGTAGTCATAATCCTTTCTCATTTCCTGTGGCACTGTCTCTATTACTTTCAATGGTTCTAGAGCTAAGTTTCTCATTAAAATAAATGACCGATCTGATTTTATGATCTTATGGTAGGCCATTAGCACTCGAAATTTTCCAGGTATGCACTGATGGAATCTCCTGAGCAGAAAGCTTTCACGAGGCCTTTATACTTATTATATTTCTGTTCTTCCTCTTTGCTTCTTAATTTATTTACCGATATTTCTACGTTGGAATCAATCTCCATCTGTTTTAATTTTATTTGTGTATCGGCATTCAATTGGGCTTGTTTGGCCGCCGCCTCAAGCTCTAATTGTTTCTCTTGAGCCTGTAATTGCATTTTCTTCTCTTCAGATTGTAGTTGCATCTGCATCTTTTTCTCTTCTGCCTCCATTTGCATTTTCTTCTCTTTAGATTGTAGTTGCATCTGCATCTTTTTCTCTTCTGCCTCCATTTGCATTTTCTTCTCTTCTAGTTCTATCGCTCTTTCTTCACGGGCAATGTTCTCTGCGTGCGTCTTCTGTGCCCATTCTGACAGTTTCTCTTCTTTATAACCTAATTTAATACCTTGCTCAATACATTTATCTAAAGTAGACATTTTGTCTTTTACTTGCTGGTAAATTTATTGAAGTTAAATCCCTTAGGAAAATGTTGGGGAGTAGAAACTTTAGTTATCTCCCTTAATAATCACATGCGCAAATCCAAATGCAAAATTATGTTGGTTACAAGGTCATGAATATACATACAAATCAATGCAAAGCAAAATGATACATGGATGGAAGGTGATAAGTACCGCTTAGGGTTGCAATGGGTATGATGTGAAACTTATCTTATGATCCCAGAACTTGTGAATGTTGTCTTGTACTTTCGCCACTGTTGGATAGTTCACATAGATTACACACCTCACAAAAAGGTCTCACACTTCGCGGAACAATCTTCTCGAAGATTGAGAAAACATTAGTAACAGTCAAAAAATGTTACAGTCATGTCAAAATAATTTATAGTATTAACATCATTGAGAGACTAACTGCAGAGGGACTCATACTAATATTAGTTGATCGCTAGATAGGTGCACATTTGTTAAACTTCTTCAAACAACAATTAATAGCCGTTTATATGTAAAGCTTATGCCAAAACCGGAGCCTAGCCCCCAAAAAGCCTGTCAGCGTGTTGTATGTCTAGGTATCTGAGCTCGGGCTCATACAGGCAACAATAACTCAGTTAGCTATAATATCTAACATTTATTGTATTTCAATATACAGTGCGTTGGCGCAGTGGGTTTAACAAGGCCGCACTGAATCGCATATCACAGAGGTTTAACATCATCACACAGTTAATATCATCAAACATTCTAAGCATACTATCTAGCATAAGTCTATAAACCCCACATGGGTCTAAACTATAAAGTCTAAACTGTGGAGTCCCTCTAAGGCAGGCCCTGTTGCCTCTTCGATGTCCCGTCTCTCTCTGCCCATCCACACGTGTCGCAATCCGACACGGGTGGTAACTCTGTTCGAGTTCCTCGTGGACCCCGCAATAGGCGGGCCACATCAGTGTCCACGGGACAGTGGACTCACTGACCAGTCCTTCGAGAAGGTTCTGGAATACTCTGGCCTTCGAGGGTCTTACTTCTTTCCCTTTGGGCGGGAGTTGTAGCCCTTGGCTAATCTATATTAACTAATGTTAGTTTACCAGATAATATGACTACTGTGAGGCTGTGACAGGCAAATTTCGCAGTTGTGGGATAAATCATCAAGACAGCGCAACATCTCGATACATGGTCCGAACGCAGGGACTAAAAAAACATCCGGAGTCACGACCCGATCCCCAAGAGTGTCAGAAAGATAAAGGGTAAAAACATCCCAGGAAGTTGGCCGCTTCCGACTATCAGAAACCTTCTGTCATGCTTGCTGCGCGGCGGAGCTTTTAGCAGTATGTGAAATCATATTTGTTTCTCTTTACTTAATTAAAATGTTAGTTGCATAATCAACCCAGCATTTATTGGCTTTTTATGATTTTCTAGGCAATGTTATCTTCAGTAATATGCCGTTCAGTAATAGCGCCGAATGTTGGGCGGCGCTCATCAAACTCGACACCTCACATTGTGCCAAAGGCTTCGGGCGGAGGGGCGCAAATGGGAATGCACAAGCCTTACCTTAGTGTGAGAAATGCAACCTAAATACTAAATGTCATGACAGGGCAGACAAGCTCCTAAGCCATGGTCTGCAATTGGTCTAGGATAGAAGCTCCGACAAGCGGAGAATCCGTGGGCATTGCTTTGATAATCCCGCAACTTCTGCAGCTTGTCTAGTTCGAGACGTATTGATGTTACCTTTCCTTTGGCATCAACAAGGCAGGCCGAGAGAGGGATCATGCTGCATGGGCAACACATTATCTCTACATTCAGCCCAGGCTTTGTGCTATTGAGAGACATAACTCCATGTTACAGCCTATCGTCTGTCAAGATGACACGGTACCAGTCAGTATGCCATGTCGTTCTGAACGGCCGATGCTCATACCATTGTAGAAATCAACCCAAAGGGATCTGCTTCCAAATCGCCTGCGGCAGATTTCTGGATTGTGAAGCGGCGTTTATTGCCCTTTAAGCCTTTAAGACTAGATATTTGTACCAGACATTGATAAACTGGCATCTGAAGAACAGTTATAATTGTAAATTAATTACATTAATAGCGATTTTCGAAACTGATTTAACATTTAAGTTAAGAAAGGTAAGAATGATATTGCACGACTTTTATAATTTTATAACGTTGTCGCCCGCTTAACTACCGAACATAGTAGATATGGCCCTCTGCTTGAAAAGCTTGGGAACTACTGCCTTAAACGGTAACACCGACCTCAAACGCCACCTTAAGGATAATATGCAGAATCCAAAATGTCTCCCTCCCGCTAACCAAACGTAATGTTTTGGTTAACATAATGTAGAAGTCAGAATCATCATCATCTTCTTTCTCTTTTGCCGTCAAGCGTGGTGGTGGTGGTGGTGGTGGGGAGGGAGGGGGGATGAGGAGGGATGCCTCTCTTTATTTAATTAAATGTAATCTTGCAGTTAACAATATACACAATCTAGAATGTCTCTGTATATAGTAATCTTAACGTTATCTTTTGGCGTAATTGTTGTGATCGCCTATTAATTGTCTAGTTTATCTTACATCTGATCTTGTGGGTATGACAGTAGGACAATGTTGTCAGGGAAGTCCAGATCATTAAATTGCTTTGTCAGATTAAATGTGCATATTGATTTTAACAGCCTCTGCTTGGACGTTATCTGGACAAGCTACTTTACCATCTTTCAGATGTTGGATAGCTTTACCAGTTTCTTCTTTAGATCTTTACTTGTTGTTGATATCTAGCTCCACTTATGCAAACTGGATGTTTGGAGGGTCTTCTTACACTGATCTAGTCCTCAATGCATTCAGCCCATCTGTTCAATGGATCATTAGTTGCATGGATCATTTTTGCATTGGTCATGGCAGGGCAGACCAGACCCTAAGCCTTACCCTAGTGCGAGGAAATGCAACCCGAAGACTACATGTCATGGCAGGGCAGACCAACCCTAAGCATTGGTTCGGCAGCTGGTATAGGATTGAAGCTCCGGCATGCGGGCACTACACAGATGGGTCGGTCGTCCGACATGTGAGAAGCTCATGGGCCTTTACAGCTCGGGCCGGAGGGAGAATTGTGAAGGAGGACTCTGGTGCTTTTGTTGAGACCACAAGTAGCCTGACTGTAGAAGTCATGGCAGTAAAGCAATAACATGGCTCGAGACACAGACATCCACTAGGGCATGTTTCCTTAGTGACTCAATGAGATTTCTCAAGAGGATAGAGATGGGGTGGATCCGAAGATAGTGGTTGCTGTCTCTGGAGCGGCCTCGGCTGGCAAAGATTGGTTTCATCTTCGTGCCAGAGCATGCAGGAGTACAAGGAAATGAGCGGACTGACAAGCTCGCAGGTAAGGCTACTGTGGAGGGCGGACGCGCCATGGACCTGGCTGACATTTTGAATGCTCTACGAGAAGTAAGACTTTTGCAAGGACCAAGTGATGAATGTGAATCTACAACCATGGTCAGACTACGAGAACAGCAAATTAAAAGAGGTGTGGCCAAACAAGAACACTACGCAGGAAGCCAAAGAAGATTGATAAACCAGCACAGAACCGGTGTCGTTAGCCGCTACACGCTGCGGGATTTGCTCAGGAGGGGATCCGAACACTTATGGATTGAATGGTTCGATGTGCACTGTCGACTAACTAACTAACCAACCAACCAACCAACCAACCAACCAACCAACCAACCATCCAACCAACCAACCATCCAACCAACCAACCAACCAACTAACTAACTAACTAACTAACATTGTTTTTGGTGAGAACTTACTTTCCCGTTTCTGTTTTTCATAAGTCCACTTGGTCATCATCATCATCAAGTGCCCTGCCAGCTGGCGTTGGCTTTCCCGGCTCTCCACAGATCTCGGTCTTTGGTTTTCTGGAGAAACTCTGCTGCTGATATTCCCCCATGCCACCGTCTCAATCCATCCAGCATCATT
The DNA here is from genome assembly GCA_963921405.1 of Cepaea hortensis. Lineage (NCBI taxonomy): Eukaryota > Metazoa > Mollusca > Gastropoda > Stylommatophora > Helicidae > Cepaea > Cepaea hortensis. The sequence goes on along the minus strand of OY992885.1, from coordinate 82,408,355 downwards.
TCTCTTGGTCTGCATCTGCCTCTCTTCACCTCGATCTTACCAGTTGTCACGATGTTCTCCAATGCCTCTCTTATCATCACATGGCCGAAGAATGATGTTTGTCTCTTTCGTATTGTTGTATATAATGTTCTAGTTTCATTAGCCTCTTTCAGGCAGTCAGGCTAATGAAACGAGAAGTAGATGGTACTACCTACTTTCTGTTAGCGCCGAATGTTGGGCGACGCTCACCGAACTCGACACCCCACATTGCCCCATCGACTTCAGGCGGAATTGCACAATTGGGCGGGTAAGAACCTTACCTTAGTGCGAGGAAATGCAACCCAAAGACTAAATGTCATGGCAGGGCAGACCAACCCTAAGCATTGGTTCGGCAGCTGGTATAGGATTGAAGCTCTGACCTGCGGACGATGAGAGCATTGCTATGTTGATCCCGTAGCTTCTGTAGCTGGTCTTGTTCCAGATGTATTGTGTTACCTTTTCTCTGAAGTAAACTAGGCAGGCTGAGAGACGAATCATGCTGCATGGGCAACACATGGTCTCTACAGTTCAGCCCAGGCTTTGTGCTATGCAGAGGTATAACTCCATCCTTGGTCTCCACAATGGGTTGCAGTTATTATGGCTTTTTTAAAGCACAGTGTAACAAACTATCGTCTGCCAAGGCGGCAAGGTGCCAGTAGTATTAGATTTTATTGTGGTACGGTACCGATCTTTTTGGTTTCCTTTCGATGCTGAATGCACACCTGATCACAACTAAGTGTACTGAAGTGATCAGTCATTTCCCTCGCTGTAATTTCATTTATGAATTCATAATACAGGTACGTTGTTATTGTAGAACCCTCCAGAGGTGGATTGTGTCTTCTGGTCCCCGTTCACACTCGCTAGTGCCTCTAATGGAAGCACTAGTCTATTACAGGTTCAATCCAGTACCGCGCAGAATTCAGTGGAATGTAGTTGGTTGATGCCCTGTTATTTTTTCAAGTTCATAGCCTTCAGTTGAGCAGGCCTGTAGAATATGAATAAACCGTCAACGGGTCATTGCTACAAATACGTAGATCTGACGAACTTGTCATGAATTTGTAATATGTGTAAAAGTAAAGAACCCTTTTGCAAACCTTAAGGCACAATGAGCATATGTTGCTAGATCCATCGGCTCTCGGTGGGTTATGTGCTCAGTATAAAGAACAGAATAGGACAAACAACAACTGCATTGTATCACTTGAAGAGCATCTTCTATAATAAGTCATTGTCCTTGAAAGTTAGACAAAGAGTTCTTGCATGTTACACAGAATCAATTTTAACATACGGCTGCGAATCCTGGACAATTATTAAACAAGCGAAGAAATTCACAGAAGCTTTGGAGATGTGAGCTTATAGAAGAATGCTGACATTTAATTGAACAGCCAAAATAAGCAATCTGGAAATTTTGAGGGAAGGTAAATAGCAAAGACAAAGTAACACAAACATCAGAAAGAAGCAGTTATAATTTTTTTAGCGACATTATGAGAAAGAAAGACTGGAACGGTTTGTGACAACCGGAAATATTTGTGGAAAGAGAGATAGAGGAAGACAACTTGATAACATTCTTGACAGTCTTCTGTCATGGCATGGAAGAGAGCCAACGCACGAATTGATCCATGCCGTCGAGATCGCAATTTGCAGAAAAACATGATCGCCCTCGCCAGCCTGCAAGGCACTGGATGATGATGATGTTCAGGACGATGCCTTTACCCGCTAAGACGTTTCCTGGTACTTAATTTAGACTGAGTTGACCTGTGAGCTTAGATATATTTTTAAAACTCGAACCCATCGAACTTGTAGTTTTTTTTTTTTTTTTTTTTTTTTTTTTTGGGGGGGGGGGGGGGGGGTGTGTGTGTGTGCATGTTTCTTACAGGACGTTGCAGTCAACATCAGCATTTTCCAGCTGCTGTTGATGTACTAGGCAGGATTGCGCTCAGTAGTTTGCCACTGCTTTCTGAGCGACCGGCTCACATACCCCGTAAGTTACCAACGCGGCGAGAACCGCTACCGATTCTCGCGCAGGTTACGTTACTCACGAGAATATACGGGATTACGGAGAAAGACGTTAATCCCTAGGCCAGGGAGACCGGCTAACTTGTAATATAGATAATATTTAATTCTGTTGTCCTGTTTTCAATCTTAAAATTAAAAAAAAAATATTTTCCTGTCTTGGCTTGAAGATTGATGATAAGGATCGTGTGTCTTTCAGTCTTTTGTCCAGTTTATCTTGCAGGAAGCTTTCATAGAAATGTTTGCTGTTACATAATGTGCGTCTAAATCACAGGGATTCTTCCAGCTTTGCAAATTGATCTGCTCCCTTGTTGTTCTGTCTGTTGATGCGGGCTTGTGAACCGTGCATTTCACGAAATGTTGAAAAGCCTGCAATTTTTGTTTTTATTAATATTGTCTGTAGTTTTCGTATCCCCCATGTACTTTGTTTTGGGATGTTTGGCCCAAAGCATGGGAAAAAACAATGTACATTCCTCTTCCAAAGAAAGGAAATCTAAAACTGTGCACTAGTTATCGTACCACTGCACAGAATGAGACGTAATATTAAATTCCTTTTGCAAATCAACATTGGGGGGAGAGAATTGAAAGTGAATTAGAAAAATGGATGACAAGCAGTAAAGGTAAACAAACAGTTCTTAAACGTCGAGAGGATCGACTTCATTGCATCGGGTTTTATCCCATATGGCTCGGTCTGTTTCCGCAGGGCGGCCTCGCGAAAGCGTCACACAAAGCACGAACTTCGTAGCTCCACTGACGACCCCCAGGCGTCTCCGAGAAAAATGCACTCGTGAACATGTAGGTTCCAGACAGTACAGAGGAACATGGAAGATAAGACATAGGGTCTGTGATATAATAAAACGTCCTTACGCTTTCCTATTTATTGACTCCCTTAAAAATAAACAACCCCTTTTAATTACTGTTTAAGTAACTTACTTAATGTAGGAGAAAATAAAACAGCGATAGACTGAACGTGGCAGCTTAATTTATTTGGCTTTATTTTTTTTTCATGTACCTGGAAAGACCGGGACTGATTGAAAAACAAAGGCTCAGTGTAGCCATTTTAGTTCAGACAATCAAAGGAAGCAGTCATGTAAAAGTTTCCCCGTGTGGGGAAAGGTATGTTTGCCTTTTAAAACCATCATTCTCTGAAGCTATTGGTATGTTATATCTACATTATTAAGATGTATTTATGTATTACATAGACAAGTATGTTTAATTAAGAATTAGTTAGAATAAGAAGTCAACAATTCTCTTAAACCAGGCTGGATGATGTTTACCAATGAAACACATGTGGGCGCCACGCTGTAATTTTTCCTAAGTTCTACAATTTCAAATCCCTATGTTAAAACCTTTTATAGGCATTATGAACTTATATCTAACTAATAGTGCTTGTAACCTAGAAATATTATGTGTACCGTAGAGTATTAAACTCAGGTCAAAAACACATTCTAGGCATGTTGTCAATGTGGGACTCTTGATTTCATACTTCACAAGTAGAGAACTGGTGTCTGCCACTTTCAAATATCCTACGTAGTGTAAATTCACTGGTAAGGATATCTCTGAACTTGTTTTATCCACACGGGGACATACAAATGATTACGCATATTCCTGACTCTAAGTCAGGGGATAAAAAGGCTTTGCCACATCATAATCTTTAACTTGGAAATCTAGTGCTAAATTTTAATGCAATCCTTTTGTTAACAGATTAATAACCACTCCATAGGAGTGAAGGACATATAATCATTTCATAAAATAGTGCTAGGGAATTGCCATGTTTGAGAATATAAATTCTAGAACAAAGGAAGTAAACGCCACAATATAGTACCCAGTGATAAAAATGAATGTTCTGGTAGGAAGTGCATTCAATCCGTATCACCTCACTGTAGTAGGAACAGAAGCGAAGATTGATGTCAATAAATTGCTTGCAATATTCAGAAGTCTGGACCATGCGGCATAAGTTATTCCAATAAATACACTCCGAATAATAGCAGTCATTGGCAAAATATATCAACATCGGTTACTATCCCCATGTGCTGTATGCAGTGGGGGAAAAACAATGTATGTTGTAGTTTAGGGATTAACCCCTGAAGAAAATTCAAAAACCTAGGCTCCCTGCATCATCATTATGATTAATTATTATGTATGATTATCATGCACTTAATATCAGATAAATGTACATGTATGTTTTTTTTTTCTGGTATGAGAATTTTCTCTGTTCTGATTGTTACTTTTTTCCTGTGGGAATATACATTTTAATGTTACCCTTGAGGACATGAGGATGTTGATAGAAGAATCCATGTGTATGTCAGTACTTAAAAAGCCAATGTTGAATAGCCTTGGCCTAATGATGATTATAGTGCCGAAAGGAAGACGCGGCATTAGAAACCACAGAGATTCTGTATAGGCTATTCTCTTCAAGAATGAGAGATACAATATCAACATGTTGGATGGACAGAATGACTTCACTCATCTAATAGTCCCAGTAACAACAGAACAAAATATAAGTGAGAAAATACCTTACTCACTATTTAGAGTCAGAATGGCTCTACACCAGCAACGAGGGACAGTGGAACGTGGACACCCACTCTTTTCCCCTTCTCGTCCTGTTGGTTGTATTTTTGTTTGTAATTGTGTTGTAAACCTTTTATCATAACACAGTAGGTTAATGCTCGTGTTGTATTCTTGTCATCCCTTTTCTATAGCGAGTGGTGGACTTGGTGGGACTGAGTTGCCACCTTATCAACTGGAAACTGGGTTATCAGCCAGTCAATAATAAAGAACAACCTGTCCTAAAGCAAAGTCTGGGCCACCACAACCATGGTTACTGCTGCGCTCAATAGCTCCATAGCGAGCAACAGATACATTCAAAGACAACTGACTGGGTGAGTGATTAAGTCCTATTTTAGTAGGAATATCCAGGATGGACTTCAAGATCTAATAATCTACAAAGATGAAGATCAACAGAGTAACTGACAACAATGTATCGTCTGCTTTACTGCTGAGAAGTACCACCTATGGCCTCATCATTCAACCAAATCAGTGAAACTATGGGACAATCCTACTACAAGTTACTAAACTAGCAACAGTGAAAACCCTTCAACTGTTGGTTGGATTACCAAGTTAATATCCAACAATGGATAAGTCTTCAAAAGAACGTCTCACAGCTGCAACAGTCAAACATGGGATTCATCCATTCAGCCATTCAACACCAAGTTCTTGATATGAACACCAACTCAAACAAATGGGAAGAGACACTGAAACAACATTATAGGCCAATACAACCAAGGTACAAACTTAATATCCTCTGAAACATAACTACGAAACCAGATTACCCCAAGGTTCCAAACCCTGAACACCATCAGATAAAAGACCATATGAAAGCAACTAAATGCCTCTACAGCAGCAACAAGAGGAATCATCTAATTGTTTGCAACCCTGTTACTGTGCTGGATTTATTCATCTGTGGATATATGTAGGTATAGATCAATTGTGGCTCTAGTCACAGATACTACCATGAGATGCCTCTCAGTCAATTAAAGTTCTACACTGGACTAGATAACAACTAATACCTTGCCGGTCCAATGTCAGCCTAAATGCCATGGGTTATAGACTCGCGACTAGGTGGGTGAAACCTTTGTGTAAGCCAATTTGGTAGTCGGATATTATAAGCCGAGAAGCTGAATGGACGTCAACTTTTCATCAGACCTGATGATAAAGGGAATTACCTTCTGCAAAGCTTAAGTGGGAATCCTGAAGTATGACCAACCTGAGGCACCAAATTTCACAAAAAGGGCACCGAGCCTAAGGAAACAAAATATTCGTGATTCTAGCCCCAACGGAGGGGATATATGGTGTGTGATTTTTCAATTCCTGGATTAGGGAGTATAAAATAGTAACCAGCCAATTACCAGTGGATAAATATTAGGAACATAACTGAGTGCATAAATTCGGTACCCAGATAATGGGAAAAGGATCTAATCTACAGCAAAGATGAACCCTTACCCGCACACCAGGAGATAAATGACTCTACTAATTAGTTTAATTAGTAGTACAAAATGCTGTTTATATGTTGTTTTTTTCTGAAGGTAACAGGTCAGTAGTTTTTTTCAATGGTATATATGTATAGTATTTTGACACCAACTCATTATTTTTAAAAAATGAGTAAATTGTAAAAAGTGTCAGAAACAAATGTTTATATATTGGGTTCTATATCCTTAAATCTTTATTTGCCTTAATTATGAGGGTAAATGAAAGTAGACCCAATTTGTGGTTGTTGTGTTGTCTGTAATAACCTTGTTTTTTCTTTTCTGGGGTCACTGGGTACTATATTGTAACAATGCAAATAATTCCCATGCCTGTCTGAAAATGCATAGTGTTTATTACACATATATATGTAACTACAGATTTTGATTTAATACTTGAACTGTTTGTCCAAAAATTTGTTGATGTGTACCTCAAGTAAATGTGGTGTTCAACAGTGGTTGTTTATATGTTGTGAGCAATCAATATCCTGCTAGCACTATAGTAAATTTTAAAGGGTGATAAGTGGGAATGGAGAAGTACTCATAAATACAGCTATGAACAGGAGTGAACTATTTTCCTCCTTGTGTTTATGGTAGAATGCCATGATCACCTCAAGTGGCTAAATAATAGAGAATCAAATTAACTCCCCTAGACAACTTAACATAATATTCTCATAAATTAAAATCCACATCCCACAGGGTCTACCATAACGAGGATGAGCGCAGGATATTGTAGACCTTCGCCATGAGGTGCATGAGGGTACATGGAAGTGCATGAGAACGCATGAGAGTGCATGAGGGTACACGAGGGTACATGTGGGTACATGAGGGTACATGAGGCTACATGAGGGTACATGAGGGTACATGAGGGTACATGAGGCTACATGAGGGTACATGAGAGTATATGAGGGTACATGAGGGTGCATGAGGGTACATGAGGGTACACGAGGGTGTATGATGGTGCATGAGGGTACATGAGGCTACATGAGGCTACATGAGGGTACATGAGGGTGCATGAGGGTACATGAGGCTACATGATGGTACATGAGGGTGCGTGAGGGTGCATGATGATGCATGAGGATACATGAGATGTGATGAGTGCAAGGTTGTGCAAAGGACCTGTTATACGCTAATGGTGAGTGTGTCTTCTAATATCTACTTCGTTAATAATTCTGTAAGCTGGGCTGAGTTGACTTGAGTGAAGATCTATGTCACAGCATTAGGGACATTAGCATACATGCTCCGTTCTTATCTTCAACAACCAGCGAAGAGTCCGAACTTTAATGGTACGAGTTGTAGCCTGATTATGTGACCGTCTGGCCTTTACTCGGGGCACTTTCTCTCAGCATGTCCTGGGTGAACGGTTCAACATATGCTTCCTAGATGTGATGTTTTAATTGAAGCATGCCACTCTGCACGAAGCATGCCTATCTTCAACTTCACCACACTTCTGTGAGTGCCATTCAATGTACGTGAATTGATTTCTCTAGAAAGATTATTATACTTATTTAAAATTCATCGGTTTTATGGAAGAATGATGAGAATATCGTGGACGGATAAAAAGAACAATGAAGACATCTTGAAAGAAGTTACCCGGGAATGCTATTCTGGTTAAAGAACGCACGCAAAAGTCGGATGTGTTGGCCTAAAGGTTTTGGCCCAAGGGTGCATAACGAGACACACAGCAATTACGTCTGAAAAACTCTCCGGATGAACGTAGAAAAAGAAGAAGAAGACGAAGAAGACGAAGAAGAAGAAGAAGAAGAAGAAGAAGAAGAAGAAGAAGAAGAAGAAGAAGAAGAAGAAGAAGAAGAAGAAGAAGAAGAAGAAGAAGAAGAAGAAGAAGAAGAAGAAATAATTTAACTCCCAAAGAGAATTGGTTACTCGCATCAAAAGAAGACAGTCCACATTCTTTGGGCATGTCACTAGACGAGGAAAGCTGGCGTACATCGTCACAATGCGAAGGTTAGAAGGGAAGATTGGCAGGGAAGACCAAGAGAGAAGATGTTGGATAGTTTGACATCAAGCTATGGAGAAAAATGGCTATAACAAAGGACCAAGAATACATGTTCTTAAACATCCGTTGTGCTGATGCCGAGGTGAGCGGTTTGTCACAGTCTCACATAGGGGCGGTAACCAACATAAAGTAAGAGATAGTGGCGAAGGGGCTAAAACTCTCGCTCAAGGGAAAGAAGTGAGTCACTCGAAGGCTTGAAGAATCCAGAGCCTTCTCGAAGGACTGGTCAGTGTGTCCACTGTCCCGTGGACACTGATGTGGCCCGCCGATTACGGGGTCCACGAGAAACTCGGATAGAGTTACCACCCGTGTCGGATTGCGACACGTGTGAAAGGGCAGAGACAGACTGGACATCGGAGAAGCAACAGGGCTTACCTTAGGGGGACTTGATAGTTCAGACCCATGTGTATTTAAGGGTCGTAGACATATGCTAGATAGTTGCTTAGAATTGTTTGTTATAATCATGTGTGATGTAAAACCTCTGTGATACGCAACTTGTCAAGTGCGGGCTTGTCAAAACCCACTTCGCCAGCGCACTGTATATATTATATAAATAAATGTTGCTATGTTGTATCTAACGGAATTTGTTGCCTGTGTGAGCCCGAGTTCAGATCCCCTAGAGATCTAAGACTGTAACAGGCTACTTGGGGGCAATCGCCGGTTTTGGCACAAGCTTTACGTTTCAGACAGCTCTTGGTTGCCAAGTAAAAAAATTATATCAAATTTAATGCAGAACAAGTTTAAAAAAACTTTGCAGCTATCTAGTAATGAACTAGTATTAGTCCCTCTTCAGATACATTTCAAATGATGTTAATATTATGAAATTTGACATGACTGTGACATTTACGTGACTGTTACTAATTTTTTTGTGATTCCAACAGCAGATTGTTCCGCGAATTATCGGGTGTACGTATCCTATCCTCCAACAGTGGCGAGAGAACAAGACTACATTCGAGAGCTCATGGAAAAAAAGATGAGTTTCATTTCATGCTCATTGCAACCCTAAGCGGTACTTACCATCATCCATTCATGTAACATTGTTGCTTTGCATTGATTTGTATGTATATTCATAACCTCATAACCAACAAAACTTTTCATGTGTATTTGCTCATGTAAACATTAAGGGAAATAACTAAATTTTGTATTTCCCAACTATTTTCTAAGGGATTTAATTTCAGTAAAGTTAACAACAACTAAAAGACAAAATGTCAACGTTAGAAAAATTTATTGAGTTAGGTATTAGATTAGGATATAAAGAGGAGAAACTGTCAGAATGGGCACAAAAGACGCATTCAGAAAATATGGCACGAGAGGAAAGAGCAATAGAACGAGAAGAAAAGAAAATGGAACTGCAGGCTGAAGAAAAGAAAATGGAACTGCAGGCTGAAGAAAAGAAAATGCAACTGCAGGCTCAAGAGAAGCAAATGGAGCTTTAGGCCGCGGCCAAACAAGCCCAGTTAAATGCAGAGACACAAATAAGACTAAAACAAATGGAAATTGACTCCAACCGAGAAATGTCAGTAAACAAAATGAAAAGTAAGGAAGAGGAACAAAAATACAACAAATATAAAGGCCTCGTTAAAGCATTCTGCTCAGGAGATTCTATCAGCGCATACTTAGAAAACTTTGAGTGTTTAATGACCTACCATAAGGTCGCAAAAATCGACTGGTCATTTATTTTGATGAGAAATTTAGCTCTTGAACCCTTAAAAGTAATAGAGACAGTTCCACAAGATATGAGGAAAGATTATGATTATTTAACGCAAAGAATACTTCAACATTTCTCACTAGATACAGCAGGCTATCAACAACAGTTCGCAAAATTAGCCCCACAACCTAATCAAACCTTCATAGACTACGTGTCTACAGTTCAGGATATATGTACAAAGTGGATAACCTCAGCAAAAACAAATAACAACCATGACAAACTGAAAGAACTCATTATAATTGACAAAATTATTAATACAATTCCAACACTTTTTTCTAAATTTTTGAAACAAATGGATTGTAAAACTATCCAAGAGGTAGAAGCCAAGAAGAGCGCATTTTTTACAGCGAACCGCGATATTTTCCAGTTAAACATGAGCCAAAATGAAACAGCGGCAGTTACAAACACTAGATACTCAAAACCAACTGAAAATAAGTTCAAACAACGCTCGAAGTTCACGAAACCAGTCAAGTGCCAGTATTGTCATCTGACACACGAAGAGTACGCGATGTGTGACAAATCACCGAATTATCCGCATCATCTCCAAATGATAGTGGAGAAACAAAAGAACAAGAGAAATTCGTATCAGAGAGCGGTCAAATGCTATTTTTGTGCCAGCTATGGACATTATTCACGATTTTGTGAAGGGCGAAAGATAATGAAGCAGGCCAATGCCGCTCTAATTGACACTTCCTCAGAGGAAGAGATTGAAAAACTGAACGAATGTGACAACCAGAATGAAAGTTTGAGTGAGCTAGGGAATGCAGTGCAAATCAGAGACACCATTACAGATAACAAATGTAACACCTGTAGACATTTTCAGCTGGATACAACGTTGTTATGCGGCCACACAATCCCAGTTTCTAACGAAATGGCCAACGCAGCCTTATCATCAACAGGCAAATTAAATTTCACAACAGGTTTTGTAAATAACAAAAAGTGCACATTAATACGCGATTCCGGCGCAACTCTTTGTGGAATTAAGAAAACATTAGTGAACGACAAAGACTACACACACACAAATACGTAACTTGTCGCACATTCGCAGGCACGATCGAAAGATACCCCCTAGCACTTGTCGTTTATATCAGGACTAGTATTGTGCGCAGTACTAGAAAATCCTGTCGCTGAGATTATCCTTGGGAATCTGCCCAACATAAGATCTTGCTCTGAAAAGGAAATCAGAGATTGGGAGCAGAAAAACTGTATCCAGAACCCAAACAGCGATTCTAAAGGGAAACACCACGCGTGCTTGTCTCAAACTGCCAAAAGCACAAGGGAGACAACCAATGACGGAATTCAAAATGAATTCACCGAGGTGCATAATGCAGGGGCGGTTGAATCTGTCAGTGATACCACCAACTTAAAACCTCGAACTGAGGATGCCATCGATCCACAAATTACCAAGCCTGTAGATGTGCAACAACACACACAACAGACTAATGCAATAACACGACAGACAACACACAAAACCCACACCGACCAACTTCAGGAGTCGCTAGAAATCATATTACCTAACACTACCGCCACTAATTTTGGAGAAGAACAGAAAGCAGATCCTACACTTTCCCAATATTTTCGGTTAGTAGGACTTAAACCAAAATTGACTAAAAATGCTTCATGGACATTTAGAATAAAGAACAATGTCCTAACTAGATTATATACCAGAGATCAGACCACGATACAGCAAGTAGTTCTACCTGAATCACATCGTGAGAAAGTACTAAATATAGCCCATGACTCACCTTTCGGAGGTCATATGGGTTACGAAAAGACTAGAGCCAGAGTCCTGACCCAATTTTATTGGCCTAAATTTTGCCAAGACATAAAAACCTATTGTAGATCATGTGATACATGTCAGAAACTTGTTAAAAAGGGAAAAAACCCTACGGCAGAAATTCAATCAACCACAACTGCCTCGAGGCCATTTCAAATCGTGGCAGTTGATTTAGTAGGTCCTTTGAACCACATCTCAAACAAAGGAAATAGATATATTTTTACACTTATTGATCTATGTTCGAGATGGCCAGAAATGATTCCATTAAAATCTATCTCCTCTAAGGATGTGACGGACGTATTTTTACAGATATTCTCCCGTTTTGGCTTCCCGGAGAAGATAATTGCGGATAGGGGAACACAGTTCATATCTAATGCCACCCAATCGGTAACTAAGTTACTAGGTATAAAACAATGTTTCATCAGTCCCTATCGACCGGCCGCGAATGAAATTTGCGAAAAACTAAATGGGGACCTGAAACATATGTTATCCAAAGTGACAGCTGAAAATCCAGCCGATTGGGATATACTTCTCCCAACGGTGCTGTTCGCATATAGAGAAGTCCCACAATCAAGCACAGGGTTCTCTCCCTTCGAATTGATATATGGGGCGAACCCAAGAGGACCTCTCACTATTTACAAAGATATAATATCACAACCTGTAAATACCCAATTACCAGTTGCCACCTATGATTTAGTCACTGACACCAGAGACAAAATCATTCGATCCTGTATACTGGCCAGAACATCATTACAGGAGAAAGGGTTTAGGTACAGGCAGTACGCCAACAAAGGTGCAAAAACGATTGTATTACAACCAGATCAGGATATTTTACTATTGCTACCTGACAAGAGGGATTTACTATCAACCTCTTGGCAGGGACCATTTAAAATTGTGAGAAGAATTTCGGAAGTTGACTACGAAATTTCTTTGAATGGAAAGTTGAAAATATTCCATGTAAATATGTTAAAACCATACTATTCTAGAAATGACAGTGACACGAATAAGCAGACGCAGATGACAGATAACAGAAACAAAAAGACAATTACCCAACTGAATGACACCTCGACAAACGAAGCATCGTTAACGACTCATTCTTGCGACAACGAAGACGACGAAAACATATTTACAGTACCGACAATATGGGATGACGACAACGGCGACCAATTTGACGACACATTGACAACTATTAGTCTCGACGACGACGACGATGACATTGAAGACAATTTACAAACAGTAGCATCAGTAATAAATCAGACGGACGTAGACAATACGGAAATTCCAGTACCAATTATGAATGACGACAGTAGTATGAAGGACATACAAATCTCTCACACTTTGACACAACAGCAGCGACAAGACATTTTGTCTCTCCTTAACGACTATAAAACTATCTTCTCAAACAAACCTGGACGGACTGACAAAATAACACATTCAATTGTGTTGACAGATCTGACACCGATCAAATGTAGACCATATTCTATTCCTTTGCATTATAGAGCAAATTTAGACAAAGAAATTTTGGATTTAGAGAAAAATAGAATAATACAGAAATCTATGTCCCAGTATTCTTCGCCAATTGTCCTGGTGAAAAAGAAGGACCAAACGATTCGTTTGTGCATCGATTATAGAAGGTTAAATACGATAACCACAACAGATGCGGAGCCAATGAACAGCTGTGAAGACCTCATTTTGAATATGTCTCAATCATCCTTATTTTCTAAGCTTGATTTAGCGAAAGGTTACTGGCAAGTACCACTACACCCTTCATCAAGACATATAACAGCATTCGCTACACCTCTTGGGTTGTACGAATGGAGATATCTTCCATTTGGTCTCAAGAACGCTCCCGCCACATTTGTTAGGCTAACTAGATTGTTATTGCACGGCATTAAGGACGTGCAATCTTATATTGATGATATATGCATTCATTCCTCTAACATGACTTCTCACTTACTTACACTCCAACAAGTCTTTAACCAAATCTTTCTTTTTGGACTTACTATCAAACCTTCCAAGGTTGAAATAGGCTATAAACAGATAGACTTCCTTGGTCATAGGATTTCCGAAGGCAAACTGTTGACAGATGATAAAATTGTATCGAAAATTCTCAACCTAGAAATTCCTACTACAAAGAAACAAGTTAGAAGCTTATTAGGTCTCATAAACTATTATGCCAAGTTTATACCGAACTGGGCAGAACTCACATCAGTTTTTTCTAATCTGTTGACAAAAGATCATCCCGAAAAATTTTGTAAAAGTACCCGCTTAGAGGATGCAATGTGCAGATTGAAATCCATTTTTTCTAACCCACCAGTATTAACATTACCAAACATAGATATACCCTTTATTTTGACCACAGATTCGAGTGCTATCGCAATTGGAGGATGCCTTATGCAAGAACTGCAAGGAGTGAGACATCCAATAGTCTACGTAAGCCGGAAGCTGAACAAGGCAGAAATCCATTACTCCACGGTGGAATTGGAGGCATTAAGTCTACTATTTTGTATGCGCCGATTATCTAAGTTCCTCTTAGGTTCCCATTTTGTTGTGCTAACCGATAACTCGCCATTGTTGGTACTTAAGCAAGGTGTTCCTAAAAACCATCGTTTACAAAGATGGTGTCTTCTTCTTCAAGATTTCGACTTCGAAATCCGCCATATCAGAGGCACTGACAACATTATTGCTGATATTTTATCGCGACAAACGAATGCGCCAGCAGAATAACATTAGGCACATTAATAATTCGCCATACAAGAAGCTGTGATATTTTTATTCTGTGGCATAGAACAGTGTACCTCTACACCTGCTAGAGAACTTTCATTTAGAAGTAATAACACCCCAGTGAATAGGTTACGTATAACACCCACGAACGTGAAACTTTTAGAACCTTATACTACCAATTACCAAAGCTCTAGAAACAATCCGAGCGGTAGATAATATCTGTGAAATGATTTCAACCAGTGAACTGACAGTGATCATGAAAGCATTAAGAACACTTTATACTCGACATTAAGAACATTGCATACGTGCTGTTGCTAAGAAACTGTGCAAACAGCCGGAATATAACTACGTCGATTACAACATTCAAAAGACAGCCATATTATCCGTTAACATTCATGGCATGACACGCGGACAACAGGAGGACAACGCACACATCATCGTTGGATTTAGTTAGTTAGTTAATTAATTTAGTATTATTTAATATGTATTATACTTGTGTTGAATTATGTATATAAAATATGTCAACATATAACTTGTATATTTTCTACCATAATATTACAGGTATTTCCACTCATAGGCGAAATATTCTTCCTATGCAATTTTCTCTATTTAAGTTATGAACCATTTTTTGAGTACTCGTACAAAAAGTACTTATTATCTTAAAGGGAACATATCGCCTAATCCATTTTTCTAAGGGCAGTAAGACTTACCTCAACTTTACTTAGATATTTTAACGAAATACTATATTGTATGAAAGATGTATGAATGACAGGGTGAATGAATTAAATGAGAGAGCGATATACTGAGCGGACAAATTGTACGCAAAACGTATTTATTTTAATTTGTCTGCGTCTTTCATGTAAATTGTATTACCTGTCTAAATTGTTAATACATGTTTATTATTTAAGACACTACATCTAAGCGCCACTGCTTGGAATGCCCGATCATGCATTACACACATTGGGGTAATTCATGACAAAGGATATCCCAACTCGTGACGCTTGGAGATAAACCACACATTGAGCACACACTTTATACAAAACTCAAAAACTGAACACTAACAATTAAAATACAGTCACTTTATTAGAAGCAGCAACATATTAGTCAATACACTAACAAGCCAACAGGGACACATGTAGTCAGAGGGGATAAAACAACAGCATAACTACATAGTCAGCATTATACAACATACGAAAGTAAAAGTGTATTGAAATGCACACACAGGACAAGATTTGCAGGTGCACTTAATTAGCCAAGACTTCTGTCTTGTTAATACTCTCTTACACAGAGTTTAATTATCTTGGTATCAGTGGGATACTTGAGAAGGACGGGTTGTAAAAACAACTAGGAAACGTCACGTAACTTCGGTCAGATAAGCATTTTTAAGGACACAGAAGAGAGAGACCTCTTCAGCAAATCATCGTGAAGTGGTGTATGGGAGAATACATGAGTGTTGATGCAGATATGTAGATTGCCAAGTTACTATCCACCAAACTACAAACACCGACTTTATGTGATTCTGTGACAGAATTAGTACAAAACTAATTACTTTATAATAACCCATCAAATCAGGGGGAAGAGGGGGACTCCTGTCACAGCCTCACAAAGGGGCGGTAACCAACATAAAGTAAGAGATACTGGCGAAGGGGCTAAAACTCCCGCTCAAGGGAAAGAAGTGAGTCACTCGAAGGCTTGAAGAATCCAGAGCCTTCTCGAAGGACTGGTCAGTGTGTCCACTGTCCCGTGGACACTGATGTGGCCCGCCGATTACGGGGTCCACGAGAAACTCGGATAGAGTTACCACCCGTGTCGGATTGCGACACGTGTGAAAGGGCAGAGACAGACTGGACATCGGAGAAGCAACAGGGCTTACCTTAGGGGGACTTGATAGTTCAGACCCATGTGTATTTAAGGGTCGTAGACATATGCTAGATAGTTGCTTAGAATTGTTTGTTATAATCATGTGTGATGTAAAACCTCTGTGATACGCAACTTGTCAAGTGCGGGCTTGTCAAAACCCACTTCGCCAGCGCACTGTATATATTATATAAATAAATGTTGCTATGTTGTATCTAACGGAGTTTGTTGCCTGTGTGAGCCCGAGTTCAGATCCCCTAGAGATCTAAGACTGTAACACGGTTCAACCCCTACACCGGACAGCTGAACTAACATGTTGACCTGTTGTCCTTGACTTAGGGACGTAAATTCTAAGTAACTCTGAAGTCGGAGTGGGTTCGCCTGATGGCGAGGGACACTGTCAGTAGGGAGTTGAGTTGAAAGCGAGCGAGCGCAAAAAATGAAAAAAGGGACTGAAAGCACGAGAGACAGAAGGCCTTGGAAAGACATGATCACCAACGCCACACGGCTTGGACTATAAGACGAATGTCATGGCACAGAACACAAAGTAAACACAAAGATAAACTATTGCACATACATACACTGCTGAACCCTCAAACTTTCTATTACATCAGGCGCGCAAATTAAGTGCAATATGATATCTGCATAATGTGTATTCGTTCGTTTTAACAACGAGTCCTTTCAGCCTTTTTGCTAGGAGTTTCTGTCTGCTGTCGCAAGAAAGACGCTTGAATTCAACATTTGTTGTATCCTGTTTCTCTTTTTATCCCTTTCTCTCTATTGTTATCTATATCTTTCTGAGACTCTTTGTGTTTCCTTTGTCACACTGTAACTCCCCGTGTTTCTGGGTGTGACTTTATGTTTCTCTGCCTTTCTCTAGACATGACGAACTTGCATAATGTAATAGTAACACTGGGTCGTGAGTGCAGAAAATGTGCTCTTAGCCAACCTCATGTGGATATAATATTATGTGTATCAAAAGTGACACTTGTCAAATGGATTCAACAATAGTTGACCAAAGCATCAACAATGGAAGATACTTCACACAGTTGAACATAACATTCACAACAGCTGTACTCAACAACGGTTGAACAAGACATTCATTATGAAATGTTCTCAACAACAGCTGGACAAGACATTCACAATGAAGTGTTTTTAACAACAGCTGGACAAGACATTCACAATGAAGTAGTCTCACCAACAGCTGGACAGACATTCACATTTCACTGTACACAACAACAGTTGAATAAGACATTTACAATAAATGTACTCAACAACCATTTTCAACACCCCCTTTTTATTGAGACTGAAGGGGTCAAGTGAAGTCCCAGGTTCCATGTCATGATAACAATATGCACTTCGACATAATATATGCACAGTTACACATTAAGTGAAAAAAACCCAGATACTTCATTCTAACCCCCTCCCCCCCCCCCACCCCCCCCCCCCCCAATTTACAAAATAGAAAAAAATAACAACTCTCCTCAACCAACATCATCACAATCCATAAATCTCCTCCTTCACAACAGTCCTAATAGAATCAAATATTATCTCTTCATTTGTCACTGAGGAAAATAATTTACATGTTCTGGGCAAAATACAGGGCTATAACCACTGTTCTGGTTCACCCTGATTTCACAACTACTGATAAGAGTTATTAAGTAAAGTGTCCAGGTAGCAGCCTTCCTCATGGTATACCCTATACAAGTAAATTCCCTCTTTTGAAACTGTATCTGAAGAGATTAAATTATAATGAATCCTAGGCGATGACTGCCTGTGAAGCTGACGCCTGGGGTCAGTCCATACGGTCCCCTCTACCGTTTGTCCACTTTGATGAGGTAGAGGGGCTTGAGCGTTCCAATGACCCCAAGAGTTATGCCGACGGTAGCACAGCTACTGGTAGGGTCACCCATGTCGGACAGGTCAAGGGAGAGAAACCAGACGAAGAGACACACAAACCTGCTGCCTTGTAGGTAGACCGGGGACAGTCAAAGGCTAGGGAAAGCACCCCGAAAAATGCTTGTCGAAATCGGATGTACTGAGCCACTGGCTTGACAAAGCAGTGCAACGTAACTTAATGAATTCATGATGCCACAGATGAAAATTAATCGTTATGGTGCTAATCCCGCGAAGTCCCATCAGGCGGTGATAGTGACGGGCCCCCTGCCTCGAGGGGGTCCACCCATGACTACTGGTGGTCACCTTCCCATGTGCTGTGGAGTCAAGGCACAGAGGAGTAGGTTAAGAGCTATTGACCAAATACCCCGGACACTCGACATACTACAGTGGAATGCTGAAGGAGTTTATAATAAGAAAGTCTCCCTAAAAAGCGTCTTCATAAAGATAAAATAGATGTGGCATGCATTCAAGAGACACACTTCAACGCTAATCGCAAATTCTCAATCAGAGGATATCAGGCCACACGTTTCAACCGCGAAGGACACAAAGGAGTTCTAATAATTACACGAAATACAATACCTTGCAGTGAAGTATCTGTGATCTCTGACAAACAAATGGAAATTATAGGTGTTGATATAATGATACATTCTTTAATGATATAATGATAAAGGACGTGAAAATAAGAATTTTCAATTTGTACAGCCCAGCAGATAAGGACCTTGCACTCTCAAACATGAAAATAACTGAGACAAACTGCATTATTGTCGGAGACTTTAATAGCCGTTCAGAAAGATGGGGATACCCAGATACCGACAAAAGAGGAGATGAAGTGGATGACTGGGAAATAGACTCAAATCTCCATCTACTCAACAAAGCGGATGACACAATGAGCTTCTATTCCAGAAGATAGTTTACCACTTCTACTCCAGACCTAGTTTTCTGCACAGGAGACATCCTCCACAAAATCGATCGCCATGTGCTTGACCAATTAGCAGGTAGTGACCACAGACCAATCAAGCTTGTAATGAATATGGAGTATGTTACACAGGAGCAAAAGCCTCTGTCCGGCTGGAATTACAAACAAGCATATTGGGACAGATTTGCCATACTAACAGACAAATATTGTGAAAACATAAATATACGATATGGCAACATGAAGCAAATGGTGGAAAGTCTAACCTAAGCAATAATACAGGCGGCCACTGAGTCTATTCTAAGAGAAGTGAGGAAAATTTACAAACCATACTTGACTGAAGAACAACAAATTTTGGAGGACAAAGCTGAAGATGCCAGGAAGACAGCAGAGAGAGAACACGCAACTGAAGCGAACATCTCTCTCAAAGCCATCTCAGCAAAATATAAAAGAACAGTAAATCAAACAACAAGAGATTGTTGGAGGGAAAAAACAGAAAACCTGAACTTTGACAGGGATGGAAAGAAACTATGGAAACTAGTGAAAGCCGTGAACAATGAAGGACCTAGAAACAAACAAATAACTATTAAACAAGGAAATGCCTTGCTTACAGGGAAAAAGGCTGCAAATGCACTAATGGAACACTATGCCAGTGCAAACCTCATTGATATTACAATCGAACAGAAGAATCAAAGAAGCAATCAAAGACAAACAGATACATCATAGTTGTGATGTTGTTTCCCCGAGAAGAGAGTGGGATCAACATGCACATCTTAAACTGATTATCTGTTGGGATTATTGACTGACTTTTCGTCTACCCTCCTCTCTTCTGTCTTCCCTTCCATATATCTATTTCTTTTACTCTCTCTCTATTATTCCCTCAACACATACTCCGACAACAGTTCCTTTCAACGATAAGATAAAAGATTTATTATAAAAAACTATGTCTGGTGTATGTATGGATATTGTCTATGTAGTTTGTATGTTCTTCTAGTGGGGCTGCCAGATAAGATGTTGATAGATAGTCTCCGTGGTTTCTCTCGTCTCTTCTCTCAGCTAGAGTACAGGACATGACATAGATACAGAACGGTCTCACCCTGACAGCTCCGTCTGCTTGAGTCGGTAGATATATCCGTTTTTTGTAATGAAAAATGTTCACCACTGTATGAATGTATTTAACCCGATCACCATATGCTGTCAGCGCACAGAATGTTCTTTATTATCTTATAGCGTTCTTAATTCCATCTTGGAAAACACATCGAGTTTCTATTGTTCTCTAATTTTGTCCTGTAAAAGTTCTACACTTAATTGATATAGGCACTTTGTATGCACCTTGCAACTCTTTGATACTGAGTAATTTGGGTCTTTTTCCTTTAGTTTGTATGATCTCTATTTTCCATTCTCTGTCCTCCTGACTTATTAAGATGACACTTCTTTTCCTTCCTTTCTTATGCACAAGTGTCGTGCGTTATGACTTTAAAGTGCTTTCTCGTGGGTTATCAACACTGGGTGATCTTGACCACAGCCATCTGTGTAATCTCTTAGTTGATAAGTCCCGCACTGGTATGGAAACCTTATTTAGGCATCTATGTTCCTTTATAGAATTAATGTAGATCCACGAATCGAAATTAATCCGCAGCCAAGCACTTTATCCCATTATACGGGAGGATATTTCTTTTCATTACAGGACACATAATTCTATCTTTCCGTCCAGTTGGGGAACACACACTCCACTGACACAAAGAAGTGGCCACTCTCTTTAGATCATCTTTGTCCCATCGTCCTTGACATTGCTGGACAAAGCAAATTCAGACTTCATTGTCCTAATTTGTGGAAAATTCCAGATCTGGGGCTTTTCCGTATATCCCTACCTCCAGAACGCAATAGACTGGTCCATGATGCTGTCTCTCTTGGTCGCTAACCAAATTTTCCACTCGACAGTTACCTGTGTTGTAGTCGACTCTCCCGCCTTGACCTACATACACATGCGCTGGTCAATCCGTTGTTAACCCTTCTCCTACCTGGGTCCGCTGTATACAGTCGTCGATCTGGGAATCACTAACATTCAGCATTTCACGACATAGGCCCCCTCTTAAGAGATTAGACCGCGTCGAATCTTTCTCACTGTAGGTTTGATTCCCATGATCCACAACCCTAGGCTTCTTCCTCTGGATCTGGATGTCTGGATAAGAAATCTGCTCCTACATTCTCCTTTCCCGGGATGTATTCCACATTGAAGTCCAGATGCAGCAACAACGTCCATCACATCCACCGTGCGTTGAGCTTCTGCTAAGTAGCTATTAACATCACGTGTTGATGATATGATTGGATCCTCACATTGCTCACTTCATTATCCAGTAGGCGCTCTAGTTGACACCCTACTATACTACTAACGACTGAAACTAGTGTTGGCTCCTCGCTCCTGTACGTTCAGTCGACCTCCTTTCGACTTGCGTCAGCGACGGCTCACAATACAGACGGATTGTCCCATCCTGATTGTAACACTGCTTCCATGTCCTCTTGGTTTCCCCCGGTTTTTCCTCTGGGGATGTTCCGCCTCGTCCTCGTCGGACCGAGTCGTCTTTCCCAAACCTCCTGGGCTTTTGCTTCCAGGACCATCTTGGGCGATATTGTATCTGGTCAGCCAATCTTCGGTTTGAGTCCTGGGTAATTCTTGCCTTTCCCGACGTTACCTGCCCCTTCTGAACTTGGTTACCGGTGAAACTTTCACTCTTGTCCTTTCCCTGACTTGTGATTTCCCTCCTCCTGTCGTTGGGTAAATCTGACCTATCACGTACTGTCCCATAGGCCCTCCTATGTTGTACTGGCGATCTCTGGTCTTCGTCTGGACTGGTAACCTTTGTCCCAATGGCTGCCATCACCATAAAGTGCGAAGCTTTACTCCCGGATCTCTCTTCATATTTCCTAATGAGATGTCTAGGGAGATTTTTCTTCTCTTCCCCGATCCGTATTTTGTAGATGTTCTTGGACACCACCTTTTCCACAGGATAAGGTCCTTTCCATCCTACTTGGAGTATATTGGTCTCTGCTGGACTCCACACTTCCACTTTGTCTTCCACTTTAAGAGCTAGTTTCCTCTTGATTCGCTTGTTGGGTGGTGCTCTCCGGCACTCCGAACAAGACTTCACCCACCGGCGTACATCTCCGGTCATTCCTGGCCAGCAATAATGGCCGGAAATTTGCTGCAAGGTCTCTCTGACACCCATATGTCGATTCTCGCCTATGATGTGTCCACTCTGAAGAATGTGAGGACGGTGGGTCTCTGGAACCACCCACTGCTCATGCAGGTTATCTCCCCTCCCAGCTCTCCGATAGAGTAGTTGATTCT
Organism: Cepaea hortensis; assembly: GCA_963921405.1. Classification (NCBI taxonomy): domain Eukaryota; kingdom Metazoa; phylum Mollusca; class Gastropoda; order Stylommatophora; family Helicidae; genus Cepaea; species Cepaea hortensis. The sequence goes on along the minus strand of OY992885.1, from coordinate 82,386,061 downwards.
TCAGAAAGTACTGTCCCCGTTCTGGTGGCTCAGCACTTCTTTGCAGCTTCCTGTAGCAAGGATGCAACGTAGTATCCTTCCTCTGGGCAGTATGCAATTCTCCTATCCCTGAGTTGTCGCATAGTGTCTCTGCCTCTTTTTCCTTCCCTTGAGATCCACTGACTACGGTTCCCTTGTAGGCTGGCTGTTTGGGCATCCCCAAAAAGACATATTTCGTGCCAATGATCATTGGGAATAGGGAGTCAGCTAATACCGCCGCAGGAATAATGCCCGTGACGTACCTGGATTTAATCTCCACCTTGGCGATTGGCAGCGTCATGGTAACAGCACTCCTCATTGCCGGCTTTAGCTCTATGGTCTCCCCTGTAAGTTGGTCTGGGCTTACCAAGCTGGCGTCTACCACCGCTTCCCCATCCAAACCTGTATCGTAGAGACAAGCAACCTGCTGGCCATTGACTTCAATCAGTTCAACCACAGGTGGTCTCTCTTGGTCCTGAGTGTCTTTCATCTCCTTGACCGTTTCCTTGCCTTCCTCTTTTGATTCCTCGAGGTTGGTTATGCAATTGGCGTCGTTTGCCTTGCATCTGCAGTCCACAGTATTATGTGTTATCGACTGGCATTGTGTGCATCCTGTTCCTTTCCTAGGTTTCCGTGTGTCCTTTTTGTTCCTTTCTCCTTCGCCGACCTCAGCCTTGTCTGTGATCACCGATGTAGGAATCACTTTGCATGCTGCGAAGTAAGAACTTTTAGGTTTCGATCTGCAGTCTTTTGTGTTGTGGGAGGCCGCCCTACAAAACGAACACCACTTTTCAGACCACTGTCGTTTCGCTTGAGAATTCGAGGTGCTCTGGGTTCCTACCTTCACCTTCTCTGAACTCTCCTCTGTGTGCTTTATATAAGGTTCCACTTTTTCTCCTTCCCAGTTTTTAGGTTTCTTTTTCTCTGGTTTCTCCTGACCTTTGGTTTGTGTACTTAGTTCCTCCGCTTCACCATGTACTTCCACGAATCGTTCCGCCAGCTTATTCACAACATCAATCCGTTCCGCCCCTTGTTCTCCCAAGAAGGTTCTGAGAGGTTTCGACATTTGCTTTCGCATCTGGTCGACCACCATCATCTCTTCGAGACTCTCATAATCCCTCTTGAATTCTGCCAAGTCCATCCATTTCTGGAGATAGGATTTCAGCCTTAGACTATAGGCGGCGAATAATTCTCCCGGCTCTCTTCTAGACGATCTAAACTTCTTCCTATACGTTTGTGCTGTGACTTCATAATGTTTCATCAAAGCTGCTTTCAATTCCTCGTACTGATTTTCCTGTCCTGGTGGTAGGCGTGTGTAGACCTCGTAGCCCGAACCACGTAAAGACTGGGATACTTTAAGAGCCCATCTGGTTCTATCCAGTCCCATAGCGACTGCCATAGCCTCGAACCGATCCAAAAACTGGAATATCTTTTCTTTACTTTCATCATAGACTGCTAAAGGAAACTTCATGGCATGGTAACCCTGTCCACTCATGTAGGTTGCCCCAGGTGAAGATGAACTTCCTTCTGCTGCATCTATTTCACCCTTAGTTTGTGTCTTGAGTTCTAACTCTTTCAAGCGGTATTCATGTTCCATTTCTTGTCTCCTGGCATTCTGTTCCATTTCCAGTTTCTTGGTCTCCTGGTCCATTTTCTTGGCCTCTTGTTCCATTTCCAGTTTCTTGGTCTCCTGGTCCATTTTCTTGGCCTCTTGTTCCATTTCCAGTTTCTTGGTCTCCACCTCTATTCTTCTCACTTCCAACTCGGTCTTTCGCTCTTCTCGTTCCGCCTGACGAATCTCTCGCTCTCTTTCTTGGATGTAATCAGTTAAGTCTGAACCAGCCAACCCAATTTCCTCTCCGTTTGCCCTCAGTTCGGCTGTAGTTACTTTAGGAGTTGCCATAGTTACAGCAGATAAGTCAGCACGTTGAGTAAAGACACCCCAAGGCAGAAAAGAATACTCACTATAAACAGATAATCTACCTAGAACCTATATCATTAATCTATGTCTATTTAATATAATAAATCTACAACACCACACAGTACATCACAACCACTCTCTCATCCACAAGAGGAGATATAGGATAAAGACTTATGTAGACGTGTGACCGTGTGACTAGGTATGTAATGTGTCTTACCACCTATCCACATTCACTCTGTCTGGAACTTTCTCACTGTAAAGTCACCAGCCTTAATGAAATGTTTCTACCATCCATGTAATGGCACCATATATCCAATGGACGTCCTTCCATTAAAAGTCATCAATATATACTTCTTTTTCTTTTATTCCAATCAGTATGTCCCAACATGCAGGTACTCCGCTATGCCTGTGCCAATATGCAAGTACCCCTTTATGCATATGCCCTGTTATGCCCAGGTCATATGGGTATTTTTCCTACCCCGCTCGCTCCACCAATTATGTGATGTTGTTTCCCCGAGAAGAGAGTGGGATCAACATGCACATCTTAAACTGATTATCTGTTGGGATTATTGACTGACTTTTCGTCTACCCTCCTCTCTTCTGTCTTCCCTTCCATATATCTATTTCTTTTACTCTCTCTCTATTATTCCCTCAACACATACTCCGACAACAGTTCCTTTCAACGATAAGATAAAAGATTTATTATAAAAAACTATGTCTGGTGTATGTATGGATATTGTCTATGTAGTTTGTATGTTCTTCTAGTGGGGCTGCCAGATAAGATGTTGATAGATAGTCTCCGTGGTTTCTCTCGTCTCTTCTCTCAGCTAGAGTACAGGACATGACATAGATACAGAACGGTCTCACCCTGACAGCTCCGTCTGCTTGAGTCGGTAGATATATCCGTTTTTTGTAATGAAAAATGTTCACCACTGTATGAATGTATTTAACCCGATCACCATATGCTGTCAGCGCACAGAATGTTCTTTATTATCTTATAGCGTTCTTAATTCCATCTTGGAAAACACATCGAGTTTCTATTGTTCTCTAATTTTGTCCTGTAAAAGTTCTACACTTAATTGATATAGGCACTTTGTATGCACCTTGCAACTCTTTGATACTGAGTAATTTGGGTCTTTTTCCTTTAGTTTGTATGATCTCTATTTTCCATTCTCTGTCCTCCTGACTTATTAAGATGACACTTCTTTTCCTTCCTTTCTTATGCACAAGTGTCGTGCGTTATGACTTTAAAGTGCTTTCTCGTGGGTTATCAACACTGGGTGATCTTGACCACAGCCATCTGTGTAATCTCTTAGTTGATAAGTCCCGCACTGGTATGGAAACCTTATTTAGGCATCTATGTTCCTTTATAGAATTAATGTAGATCCACGAATCGAAATTAATCCGCAGCCAAGCACTTTATCCCATTATACGGGAGGATATTTCTTTTCATTACAGGACACATAATTCTATCTTTCCGTCCAGTTGGGGAACACACACTCCACTGACACAAAGAAGTGGCCACTCTCTTTAGATCATCTTTGTCCCATCGTCCTTGACATTGCTGGACAAAGCAAATTCAGACTTCATTGTCCTAATTTGTGGAAAATTCCAGATCTGGGGCTTTTCCGTATATCCCTACCTCCAGAACGCAATAGACTGGTCCATGATGCTGTCTCTCTTGGTCGCTAACCAAATTTTCCACTCGACAGTTACCTGTGTTGTAGTCGACTCTCCAGCCTTGACCTACATACACATGCGCTGGTCAATCCGTTGTTAACCCTTCTCCTACCTGGGTCCGCTGTATACAGTCGTCGATCTGGGAATCACTAACATTCAGCATTTCACGACAATAGTAATGCAGAGACAGCAGCATAATATATGATGGCAAATCTAACAATTGGACCCATACATATACAGATGGATCTGCCAAAAATTCAATAGAAAATGGAGGAGGAGGAATTCTCCTAAAATGAAAAAAAGGAGTGAAAAAAAACAGTCAGTGGGAACTGGAAAATTTTCAAGTAACTTCAAAGCGCAGAGGCTTTGAAAACTGAAGCAGAAATGCTCTTGATGGAAGAAAATAAAGAGAAGCAAATAGCTATCTTCACAGATGCAATGTCAGCAGTCTCAATACTGAAGAGCAAAAACAGCACAGAACTAGCCGACCTAAGAGCATCACTCCATGGTCTATGCCAGAAATCCAAAAAAAGTTGTAATACAGTGGATCCCATCACATTGCAGTGTACTTGGAAATGAATAGGCTGACAGTCTAGCAAAAGAGTGCGGACGACTACCACAGCCTGACATAGACATAACCTATAATGGGGCAAAGAGGTTTATAAAAAGCACTTATAGAACCAAATGGGAATAAGAACATCCAGGCCACTAAAAAGATGATGCATATTACAAACTCGGCAGAAGAGAACAAGTAGCAATCGTCAGACTCCGCACAGGACATAACAGGCTGAAATACCACTAGTTCAATAAACTAAAGATAGGAGATACCGATGAATGTAATTGTGGAACTGGTAAAATGACAGCTAAACATTTGCTGCAGGAGTGCCCAATATATGCAGAACAGAAAAAGATATTTTGGCCCACACCTAATTCATTTGAGGACAAGCTCTATGGAGATATCAACAAGCTCACGTTGAGCGCAGCTTACTTTAAGTACATTCAGGCTGACATCTAAAGGTGCATGAAGAAGTACTTAGACTGCCACACTTCATACCATAGGTATGTCGGTTACAAAAGCGTCCCAGAGGCATAAAATGGAATATTGCTTGGATAGCAAATCCATTACGTGGAAAGTCCGAATCGAAAGCTCACTGTGTGGATGTCATCTGCAGACTGCATTCTTCTGGTTTCCGAAAGAACAGACTATGGTGAACGGAAGGCCCAATATACGGAAGTGAAGCTAAACAGCCATGTGCAGGACGTGACGATTCCTTGGGTGAGCCCAGTACCAGAGTGCTATGTGTCGGCTCTGCAATTATGGAAGCCTCCTTGGATGGCGAGGAATGCCCATGGTCTGCCCCTGTCTTCCCTTGAGGGCTCACCAGGATGTCGTTGGCTGTTCTATATGGGCCAGCTGGGACGAGGATAACACAACAACAGTGAGAGTCAAACGTCCTAAGAAACCCCCGGGAAGGTTAACACGGTCAACAAATGCCCGCAGAAGTCGGATGTGTCGGCCTAAAGGCGCAAGAACGCAGCTCTGCTGTAAACAGGCACAACGCAATCACGTCCGATAAAAAAAAAACTCCGGATGAATGCAGAAGAAGAAGAATCCATACAGTGAGTTCCCATTCCTCCTGTTCATGGGAAGGTAAAGTCTCGGTACGTGTAGTTCTCGACGTTCTGAAGACCAACCAGTGATTTGTGACATAAATCCAACATTCTGCAGCATCTCACCTTGCAAGTCCATCTCACCCAAGTTTTCAGAATGGGAATCAAACCAAGACACTGGTTCTTGCACCACAGACAATAATCCAATTTACATGGGAATAAACGAATAAATTTCAAATCTTCTTCCTCCAGAATAATCCACAGCTATCAGTGAGCTGAGGTAGAAATTCCCCAAGAAATGTCAATAATCCAGGCCTGAGGAAAAATATGGGAGTTGCAATGAACACACAGCCTTCACCCAACCATGGCCTGCTTGAGGCAAACTGATGCCAGGAGGTCATTTAATAGATAGGGTGTCCTCTTCGCGGTGTCTCGAAGGTACGTTCCTGGAGCATTGGCAACAATGCAGACCATCCCTGTGTTTGTGTTAAGAGAACAGACCCTTTCAGTGCCATCAGCAAAGGCATGTAAAGTGATGAAGGTTCAGGCTGATAATCCAACCTGTCAGCTGTGTGGTAGTTACTGGATTCCTCCACAATTAAGGAGTTGAAGATGTGTAACAGGGACCACCGTTTGGTTGCCCCAAATGAAAGGCCTCTCCACCTTATGAGACTGAGTATGACTCTTCTGCCGATATAAAAAAAAAGACTGTGCTATACATTTGTATGAAGATCAAATGTCATAATCAAAGCATCAACAAACATAAAAGGAAATTAAAGAAAATGGAGAGGAGAAGGGAGGGTGTTACTCATACACTAACCTCCTCACATTGGTGATGGAGTGTAATCCACTCGGATGGACGGTGGGTGACATATTCTCATTATTCACCCTATTTTGGGATGGACATGAGATCATATGCCGAGTCAGGGACATCATTACACAATCTGTCAACTGTCATTTACTGCCAATTTGGTACCTTGCGGTGTTTGGCAGAGGGGTCTTTGAGCCCGAGGAATTAAGGTCGCCTGGCTAGTGCAGTCGCCGCGAACTGTGCAGGTTAGGATTTTCTTTTTGCTCCCGACAGAAAACAATCCCACACCTTACCGAAGGATCGAACCCAGGTCTTCCGAACGAGAAGCCGGCATTCTAGCCACTCGGCCAGCCGCCCCTCTACACAATCAACAAACCTAGTACACTCGTCCAGACAGTTCAAAGCTCTCATAAGACTCAGACCAGAGAAGACCTGGGCATCATGAGACAGATACCATAAGGTAAGCATCATGAGATAGGCAGTATGAGACAGGCATCCTGAGACAGACATGATAAGAAAAGCATCATGAAATAGATACCACGAGACAAGTATCATGAGACAAACATCATGAGACAGACATGCTGAACCAAGCATCATGAGACAGATATGAGACAGATGGGAGACAGGCATCATTTACAATCGCAATGTGCAAAATGCAATATCACTGGACCAAGGCAAGACCATTCACCATTCCCAGTGGGTTGCAATGTATTTTGGTACATAGATGTCCTATCCCATCCACACTCACACTGAATTGCCAGTCCTCCCCTCTCTCAGACTAGACTCGGTTCACAATGCCATCCATCATCACCATCAAATCATTTGCTTTATCCCTACTAGGAAACAATAGAATATCTTCCACAGCAGGCAAGGCAATATTTAATAATCAATATTCACATGTGCAACAAAACATATATGAAAAACATGTCCTTCCCCCTGAATCATTGCATGAGCCATCAAATATATATTCAGCCAACTTAGACAAGGTTCGAACATATATTTTCCTTTTCTGAACGCAGTTTGTAAACCCAACCAATGTTGCAAAGGAACTATTGCAACAATTCAGAGATAAATTGCATTTAAGGCAAATTGTTAAGAGTGCTTTGAGCAATTCTCACGAACGTAAAATAATTACCAGTCATCATAAGAATTGTGTTATTCTGGCATGTTATGCACGCCCTGTAAACATATGAATATTATAAGGCGTCTATCTTCTCACATGAGATGGTGCTCATAAACTAACATTTCACTCCTTCAAACATTCTCAGCATCTACAGGGAAAAGATTACATGTCACATCACACATTCTGATCACAAGAGTGATAAAACGTAGATTCACAAGAGCATTTCTACAGTTTGATTAAGAATGTGCAATGATATGCATCCATAGGAAGTTCTACAACGCATGAAAAATGCAAATATACATTGAGAGTGATATACAGTCAACAAGCATACCGCAGAATTCTCATAGCAGACGAACGATAGACATGGTAAATTATTTAGTGTGTTAGACATGTCAGCCTGTGAGAAAGCAACGTTAAGAGTAAGTTCACAATGAAGTTCTGATCCCACTTTCACATTTCTCATACAAATTCTCTGATATTCGTCTCTTTCGCATCACCAGGCACAACCACAACATAAACATGATTTATAGTAGTTCTTCTTCTTCTTCTTCTTCTTCTTCTTCTTCTTCTTCTTCTTCTTCTTCTTCTTCTTCTTCTTCTTCTTCTTCTTCTTCTTCTTCTTCTTCTTCTTCTTCTTCTTCTTCTTCTTCTTCTTCTTCTGAGTTCATTCATTTTTCTTTTCGGACGTCATTGCGTTGTGCCTGTTTACAACAGAGCTGCGTTCTTGCGCCGTTAGGCCGACACATCCGACTTCTGCGGGAATTTGTTGACCGGGTTAACCTTCCCGGGGATAGTAGTACTTGAGACGCAGAGGAAATTTTTCAGGGCATAAAATAGCACCACATCTTTAAAAACAACCGCTCCAGATGAAATCAAAATCAGAACTGTTAGACTATGCTTTTGGTCCAGAAGATAACGTCTTCAGGTAGGCATCAGCCAATCAAATTACTGCATGCGCCTTTTTCATACCCTGCCCCAATCGAGAACGTTCCATCTTAAAATAACTATGATGCTATGTTATCGGGAGGGATTTTTTTTTTAGCATATCGTTTACAGGACATCGATGTCAACATCAGCATCTTTCAGCTGTATGTTGATTTCCTGGCAAGATTACGCTCAGTAGTTTGCCATTGCTTTCTGAGCGGCCGGCTCACATACCCCTAAGTTATCGATGCGATTCGAACCACTGCTGATTCTCACCGTCATCACGTTACCGACGAGAGTATACGAGATTACGGAGAAAAGTCATAACCTCTAAGCCACGAAGCCGGCAATATCAGGAGGGATACCGTTCCATTGCCGGTCTCTCTGGCTGTGGGGTTACAACACTTTCTCTCTGTAATCCCGTTTATCACGCAGAGTCTCGCAGCGGAGCGAGAACTGAGGTGGTTCAACCCCCGCTCGTGACTTGCGGATACTGAGCCGGCCGCTCAGAAAGCAATGGCAAACTACTGAGCGTAATCTTGCCAAGAGATCAACAGACAGCTGAAAGATGCTGCTGTTGACAGCTAAGTCCTGTAAAAGGATACGCAAAACATTTTTAGACCGTTCCATTATTCAGGTCTTGAGAAATGTTTTATGGACAGAGAAGGTGGATGAATGACCCACCATGTTACAGTATTTACAACGGATTCAAAGAGTATACTTAGTAAGGCGGAGAAAAGGATGTTTCGTGTGGAATGGCTATCGTCACTTCAGAGGTCACAGATTGTAAGAACTGAATGGATATTTTGCCCTGGCTATGCGGGAGTGGGAAGGAGGGAATGAACATGCTGATAGGTTAGCTGGGAATGCACCTCTTGGTGGTAGATTGCCAATGGACAAGGGGGAGGTGGTAATGTGTTTGTGGGAGCAGGCGGAGAAGGCGGGGGAACAGATTGAGAACCCGTATGTGGAAAGAATGAGATTGCGGGATATCGGCAGTGGTTCTGGAAGAATCTCAAAACTGAGAGGGAAGACCAGGAGAACTTTAAATCAGATAGATGTGGGAACGATTAGAAGTATGACTCTTCGCTGGCTGTTGAAAGAGGGGACTGACTACATATGGGAATGTCCTGAGTGCAGTGATGTCGATTCTTAACTCAACTCAACTCAACTCTCTAGCTGTTCTCCTCTGATTCTCCTAGCTCTCTCCATGTGTTTCTCTATGTATTTCGGACCCCATATGAAACTTATTTTTTTTTTAAAATCCCACGTCAGTTTGAAGTCGCAAAGAGTCGACCGTACATTTGTACCTTGGTACATTTGTTAGGAATAATGTAATAAACCCACAGGTAGTTAGAGTCCGTGACCTTGGGTGCAGTCTGCCTCGAGGATCAAACCTGACACAAATGCAATGTCGGACACAAAGACCTCTGAGCTATTTGAAAAAAAAAAATCGCTGAAAAGTCGACAGGGTCGACTACATTGCACCAGGATTTTATTCCATTTGGCTGGGTCTCTTTCTGCAGCGCGGAAAGCTTCGCACAAAGCACGAACTCCGTGGCTCCAGCGACAACCCTCAGGAGTCTCCGAAAAAATGCACTCGTGAACCGAAGGACGCGGCCCGGAATCGAACCCACAACCTTGGGAGCCCGAGTCAGACGGCTTGACCACTTCCCCACGGAGACTCACGATATATGACACACAAGATATTGCCCAATTCTTTTGAAAGAGGAATCGAAGAAGAAGATGAAGAAGTGAGTCATCATCATAATTCGAGATGGCATCATATTTGCTCATGCTTGTGGCTCAGCATAATTTCTCTCGCTTTTAACTCAACAGTTAAATACATGCGCTACTACTTCTAGTGCACTGGGCTGATTTTTGTGCGTATAGTAGCTTTCCCTTTTACCAGCGTCCCTAGCCATCAGGCGAACCCACTCTGACTTCTGAGGTTAAGCATATAATTATATTTCCACGTGTAAGTTTTGTTTCTTTCGGGTTTACTTTCCCTAGCCTTTGTCTGTCCGTGGTATATCTACTGCTTCTTATATTCCATGTCGTGGGCGTTGGTGATCATGTCCTTCTGTCTCTTGTGCTGCCAATCATTTCTGGTACAGATGTTCCTTCATGCCATGATGTCAGACTACCCAGTATCTCATTTCTTGGCCTTCCCCTGCTTCCCCCTGCCTTCAACTTTCCCGTTGTGACGACATTCCCATGTTCTTCCCTTCTCATAACACGCCCAACAAGTGTGGGACTGTCCTCTTTTGATGAGAGTAGCCATTATATCTTCGGGGCTGCAGATTTGTCTCTCACTTAGTCTGGTCCCTAACGCTTAACCTGTCCGACATGGGGGCCCGACCAGTAGCTGTGGTACCGACTGTATATAGGATATTGAAAGGGTGTCACTGTGGTGATGTTGTTTCGCTGCCTGCCTGGTGCTCCAAATGTCGTGAGTGCGATTTCTGCCTACGTCGTTCGGTGCCGACTCTCATCAACTTCGCTAACTCGCCCGCTATTCATGTGCGTAAGAGGATGACAGGTATACGCACCGAAACAGAGACAGACAGATAAAGCGATAACATACATACCTACACATTCTCAAAAATAAATTAGCGACAGACACAAAGAGAGAGGCAGAGAGTGTAACAGAGATAGAGAGAGAGAGAGAGAGAGAGAGAGAGAGAGAGAGAGAGAGAGAGAGAGAGAGAGAGAGAGAGGTTAGAGCGAAAGTGTGACAGAGAGAGGCAGAGAGATAAAAAGAGCGAGTGTGTGTCAGAGAGAGAGGCAGAGAGTGTATCAGAGAGAGAGAGAGAGAGAGAGAGAGAGAGAGAGAGAGAGAGATCACACATACAGGTACATCGATGCGTTTTTATCTAAAGGCTAATAGACAGAGGGACTGTGTTATAGAGAGTGTCAGAGACATGCAGTGAAACAGAGAGAGAGAGAGAGAGAGAGAGAGAGAGAGAGAGAGAGAGAGAGGACAAACACACATAGACAAGTTTCTTATCTGAAGGCTAATAAACAGTGGGGCGTGTGTAAGAGCGCGCGTCAGAGACAGAGGTACGCACATACACACACCCACACCCACACACACACACACACACACACACACACTCACACACACAAACACGCACAGACACACACACAAAGAGAGAGAGAGATAGAGAGAGGTAGAGAGGGCGCACACACAAGAACACCCACACACACACACACGCACGCACACACACACACACACACACATAGAGGCGTTTCTTATCTAAAGGCTAATAGACAAAGGGGCGTGACAATGGATGTTAAACAAACATCTTTGCCGAAACTTATTCACATTCTTGGCAGTCTGGCTAGGTTCGAGCAAGCATGTATTGGACACGGAATGCCGAAGTATTAAATGGCTTCAGTAAACGAAGTATGTTAGATTTGGGGATTGGGGGACAGGCACAGTCTTAAAGAAAACACGGGGATATATTGCCTCTATTTCATGCTCGTCTCAAAGGTGCGGAGTTTGGGCTGGGGCAACCAGGGCCCCGGGGGACCTATATCTAGAAACTATACTCATTTTAACTCTTTATGTAAAGACAGGAAGTAACTATTTGTGTAAAGACATATTTTAATTGCCTCTGTAAAGGCATGAGTTTTCTATTAGTGTGAGGACGTGAATTATCTCATAGTGTAAAGACATGAATTACTCTTAGTGTAAAGACATTACTTAATTCTTAGTGTAAAGAAAAGAGTTAACTATTAATGTAAAGGCATGAGTTTATTCTTAGTGTAAAGACATTACTTAATTCTTAGTGTAAAGAAAAGAGTTAACTATTAATGTAAAGGCATGAGTTTATTCTTATTGTAAAGACATGAGTTAACTGTTGTGTAAAGAAATGTGTTTACTCTTAATGTAAAGACATGCGTTAACTATTTATGTAAAGACATGAGTTAACTCTTTCCGTAAAGACATCATGTAACTCTGTGTGTAACAACATCTTTCTAACGCTGTTTGTCAGTTGCTATTCATTTCTCTAAGGTGATACCATCACTCCATCTTTTACGTTCTCTTCCCCTTGTTCTATATCCATTATATTTCTTCAGTGTGGCTCTTGTTGACAGATTGTCCCACGGTATTCCTGTGAAATGGCTAAACCATTTAATCTATTGTTCTTGAATGAAGATTATGACTGGTTTCAGACCCAGTAGTCTTCTAATTTCCTTATTTCTAATTCTATCTCTCTCTCTGTTACTCCCGCTTCCCAGGCAAAAGGTCAAAATGAGTCAACAAAAAATATGTATAGCATGCACAATTCTGGTCTAGACACATTCAGATCCTCGCCAGTGTTATACAGTTTGTGAACTGTGTTGAAATTCCCTTCGTGTGATGTATAGAAGAGACAGGGGCGCGTATCGAGATGTCCCTGTGCGATGAAAGTAATCTTTAACCACACACAAAAACCAACAACACCCCACACGTATTTTTACAAGTTTGTCTGCTTTTACACTGCCGCATAAAATACACACAAACCGCATATGTTATACAACTCCTGGTTTACCACACTGCAGTCATGTCATGTTTGTTTTTACATGCTCTATACATCGGTGAATACGAAGCGTCGTATGTACTGCTTTTGTTTTATTTAATTGTAGAAGTATTGTCTGGTCTTAGTAAGACATGACTGAGCTACTGTATAACAGTAGAGGTACTACCTGCTGTCTGTTAGCGCCGAATGTTGGGTGGCGCTCACCAAACCCGACACCCAGCATTGTGCCAACGGCTTAGGGCAGAGGAGCGTAACTGGGAGGATAAAAGCCTGATCCTAGTGAGAGGAAATGTAACCTAAAGACTAAATGTTATGGCAGGGCAGACCAGGCCCTAAGCTTAGGTCGGAAACTGGTCTGGGATTGAAGCTCTGACAGACCGACAGTTTGAGCAATGCTTTGCTGACCAAGCAGCTATTGCAGCTTGTCTTGTTCCAGAAGTATTGGTGTTAGCTTTCCTGTGGAGTAAACTAGACAGGCCGAGGGAGGGATCATGCTGCATGGGCAACATATGCTCTTTACAATTCAGCCCAGGCTTTGTGTATGGAGAGGTATAACTGTATCCCTGGTCCCCTCCACGGGTTGTAGTTATTGTGGCATCTTTGAGGCACAGTGTAACAAACTATAATTTGTCAAGACGACAAGTTACCAGTAGTAGCAGTAACTGGAGAATAGACCAGACCTCTCAAATCACATATGACAAAACAATCCATGGAAGAAAAAAAAAAGGGGGGGGGGGGTTGGAGGTTCCCTGCTTGCTGTTGTACAGGGCCTGTTATAGCGGCGGGCAGTGCAGCTCATGGCAGGGTCGCCCATGTCTCACAGGCCAACGTTTAAATACCAGACAGAGACACATAAACCTGCTTGCTGCTTTGTAGATAGACTGGACCCAGTCAAATGCCACAGAAGACAAACCTGAAACACACACTTGTCTAAATGGGTGCACAAAGCTACAAATTTTACAAAGCAATGCGCCGGAACTATGTTTGTGATGAGATATGATGACACATGGAAGACATCTCGTCTACTCCCAGACCTCATTTTGCGACTTGGAAAACTTTCACCTGGGAACCAGTGTGTTCTAATTCTCACGCCACTTGTTTGTAAACAAATTTTGGTAGCCATGTAAACACACACACACACACACACACACACACACACACGCACGCACGCACGCACGCACGCACACACACACACACACACATACACACACGTGACCGAGCTAATCAAATATGCATCTTCTCAACCTTACGAAAAAGTCTTGACCTTCTGTTTTCCTCTATTCCCCACTGAAGTATAAACCCTCAATCAACTTACCCCAACACTCCATTTTTAGCTACCCATGCAGCTCTGCCCATATCCTTCGCCTGTTGTTAATTTCTGTTTCTACTTCTCTTCTGCGTGTTTTTATGTCTTCCTTTATTTCTTTTGCGCTGAGAGTTCCAGACCAAGGTGTTCTAGTTATACTATTCTCAGGTTTTCCCAAGGTATGGCCCATACAGCATCAGCGTCTTGTCTTTAACTCTTGGTTCATGAACACAATGTCCATCTAGGACAAAAAGTCGTGACCAAGCGAATCAGGGTTCGTGCTTCTTTTCTTTCGTCGTTTAACCCCCACCTGGGGCATAGTCCCTCACGCAACTCACCCCAGGTAGCCCTATCCATAGCTATCCGATGCAGCTCCGTTCATGACCTACACATAATATTGATGTGTGTCTCTACTTATCTTCTCCGTGTGTTTTATTTAGGTCCTCTTCTATTTTGTTGGCCCTATAGCAGTGGTTCTCAATCGGTGGGGAATTTCCCCCCCCCCAGGGGGAATTTTAGGGTTTCCAGGGGGAGGGGGGAATTAAGATTATTTCAAGATTACGTTAATACAAGAACCGATTACTTGATATTGTTTTTTCCTCCATACTTTACAGTTCTGTACGTCTCGCCCTTCTAAAATTCGTAGATCCGCAAATCACGTTTTGTGTGTGTGTGTGTGTGTGTGTGTGTGTGTGTGCGTGTGTGTGTGTGTGTGTGTGTGCGTGCGTGTGTGTGTGTGTGTGGGGGGGGGAGGGGTTATAGGGTTGAAATACGAAAGGGGGAATGACATTCTGAACATATGGTGAAGGGGTGCATGATCCAAAAAAGGTTGAGACCCACTGCCCTGTAGGTTTCAGGAATGTAAATGAACAAATTAAGGAGAACTTGGACGCAACAGAGATGTGGTTCCTAAGACGAATGTTGCAAATTCCTTGGGCTGCCAGAGTAGCTGACAACAATTATCTGAAAGAGGCTAATGAAGATAGAACATTATATACAACAATAAGAAAGAGACAAACAGCTGTCTTTGGTCACTGTATTATACATCTTGCAAGCCGCCACATCGCTGTTCGAATTTCACCCCACAACCCTCCAGTTAGCAACAGCGCCAACAACCACCACCATCAGAATTAAATTCACATTTAAAAATGATGGAATTAGCGCCTATAGTTTAAGAAGAAAGATAAAATTTACATCATCTTAATTTTTTTTAAAGAGAGCTGATTCTAAAAGAGAACCTGAATGTTCTAAATATAGCCGAAAAGGAGCTCAGCCATTGGTCACGAAACGGAATGACATCAGAGCCCAGTCGAGGAAGGACAGGAAAAACAACAATTGAGAGTCTTTACAAATGAAGTGAAGACCGGCAGAATTGCAGTGTGTGTAAAACGAAAAAACCTTCAGCAATCGCTCAACAGGAGAAGATCCGCGGGAACTGATGGCGTGGGGTCCTCTATTCAACAATCCATCTGAAGTTTAGTCAACTTCAATAGAGGAAGAGAGAGAAGTGCCAGCCTATTAAGCAGCCAGCGAACTAGGAGAGCAAAAACCTAGTCTGGAGCCTGAAACCTGACGACGTTATGCTTGAAGAAGACATTAAATTATGTTGAAGGTAAGCACACTGTAATATTAAGTTAGTTATGCTCCTTTCCCAGAAAATGGTAAGTTGATGTGTTGTAAAAATGTGGTTAGTTCTTAAGATCTTATTTCAGGAGAGACTAAACACTATATTCAGATGTCGTAGTGCATAGATGATCTGTGCACTAGGTTAACCCATTATTATTATTATTTTTATTCGCATATCCTTTACAGGACATCGCTGTCAACAGCAGCATCTTTCAGCTGTCTGTTGATTTCTTGGCAAGATTACGCTCAGTAGTTTGCCATTGCTTTCTGAGCGGCCGGCTCTGTTATCCCGCAAGTCACCAGCGGGGGTCGAACCGCCTCCAGCTCTCGCCCGCTACGAGACTCTGCGTGATAAACAGGATTACGGAGAAAGTGTTGTAACCCCTCAGCCAGAGAGACCGGCAGGTTAATCCATAGTGAGGTTTTTTTTTTAATGCAGCTTCTATGTAAGCATAAGCAGTATGCCTAGGTTGTGCATTTTACCTCTTAAGAAGTTAAGCTAAATCAGTAGTGATTTAGGAGTTAATGATTAACTTAGGATTTGGAGATTAGAATCCATAGTTCAGTAGTAAGGACCTATCTTAAATGTGCAATCACTAGTTAGGAGGAATTAGTGTAGTTTGTCCTAGAAAGAGCATATGGGCACATTAAATGTAAATAGTTCCCTATATGCTATCATGAAATCCTGTGTGTTCTATTGAAGCATTCATGTGGTGATTCTATTGTGACTTCATCGGTGTTAAATATATGAATTTATTGTTTAGCTTATTGATTATTAGTCACCTAATTATGCCTATTCATCATTCATGCAAGTAGGGTTGTGATTTATGTTGAATTATTGTAGATTGGGCGAGGAGAAGTGGCATACCGAGGATGGGTATGATCTACCAATCAATCACCTGATAGTAGGTAAATTGATGCATACTTCCATGTCTATCAGAGGAGAGGATGATAGTGGTATCCATGCACTAATTGATCATTTAGGTGCCTCTACGCATAACGCCACTCTGTATTCCATATCACTCACGTTACACTTATATGGGTTTGTTTCATGAATTATGTTTGATGTATGATGATGATTGAATCTTATGGATGAGTAACGTAAGGGCATTAACCTACATGTTGAATAGGAGGAGAGGATGCTCCTCCTCAAAGCATTTGATTGGGAGGAACCCACCTGAATGTCATACAGGAGGTGATGCCACAATGTATTTATATTGTTTATTAAGTAAACATTCTTTGCATTTTGTGAAGGAATTAAGACACTTGATGTGTGAGGCCTTTTCTTTTAAATGGAAGGATAACTAGGGAAAATAATTATGTACAAAGGGGAATGGTGAACATGGTTATCAAATTCCCAATCGATCAAAGTATTACTCAACCTGGAGACCATGGGTGACAGGCAGGGGCGAAGATGACACTGCTGATCTGGTAGTCTAAACCTTGAGCGCCCTGTAGTGGAGGATTGGATGGAGAGGAACCAGCTATGTAGTTGATAACTGTTGCGGGACCCTGAGACCCTTTTCCCCCTTGTTTAATTTTCCCTGAGGTCAAAATTCCCTTTGTTTATTTTCCTTTTTTCTTTGGGGTTTTTATCTTCTTCCATTTCTAATGATCATATAGATGTGTTGATGATATCAGTACATATATGTTTTGATACTGAAATTTCAGTTAGTGGTTAGATCCATCCATATCCAGATATGACTCTTGATGTGGGCAACTGACTGGAGAGATGAAGAAGACTATTCTGAAAGAAAGTACCAGCTAGAGTTTCATCTAACCACATAGGACAGGTAAACCTGTATCACCATAGATAAAACAGGGGACCTTTACTTGAACCTTTGATTTGAGAGACTAATCGACTATCATCCTACCTCCTCCAGATCAACACTCACTCTGAGAACTCAACATATTTATTTTCACTGAACCTTTTTTTACAAATGGGTTCCATAGACCCTGGAGTGAATAGACTTGAGTTTACGACAAGTCTTTACACTTAATATAACTCAACTGAGATATATAATTTAATCCACTGGGGAAATGAGGTTTATGTTGGTGTGTGTGCGTTTTTTTAAGTGAATGTTTGGGGCATTAATGTATTTTATATATCATGCCTTTGGAATGGATTATTATTTTTAGTAATAGAATGACCAATACCCCAGTTTGTTGTGTTTACTAAATATACAAGCGATTTCATTTCCACTCTTGAGTGTTATAAGAATTCCTTGAGTGTTTACGTTATTGTTGCTATTAATTAATATACCCCAGATGTTAATTATTTAGCTGAGAGCAGAGGTGCAAGGAAACTCCACAAGAATATTATTACTGTTCAAGGACATCTTTTGCTTGCTCACCTTGGGGACTTCCTTGGCTATCTTGGACTCTATTTATGAACTCAAGCAATTACGCCATGGAAGGCTATTAAAATTATAACGGGCCAGGATCACACTGGGAAAGAAAAACTGTTGTTGTCTTCTATCTATTTGAGATTTTTCCGAAACACCCGACAGTCACGTTATGAGCAGAGAGACATTGAAGAATAGCGTGACGACTGGAAAGAGAGGCAATTGCCGGCCAATAGAAATGATGCTTGATGGGTTGAGACGGAGGTACGGAAGAATATCAGCAGCAGAGTTGATCCAGAACACCAGGAACCGAGATATGTGGAGAAACATGAACTCATACGACAGCTGCCACGGCACTTGATGATGATGAGGATAGGTTCCAGAGTCGGCTTTGTGGCGAAGGAGTTAGGATGCAGTTCGTAATCTCGCATACCCCGTTCCAAACACAGCTGCTGGCGATTTGAAAGCAAACCGCCTTGCGTTGGTTTCGATACACAGGTATGGGTACTGGTCGTTCATAAAGCAACGTAAACTTACCAAGAAGTCACAAACAGATCAGTATAGAGGGAAAAACAATATCAAATAATCCGTTCTTGTATTAACGCGATTTTGAAATAATCTTAATTCCCCCACCCCCAGGAAACCCTAAAATCCCCTCTGGTTGAGAACCACTGCAGTCAAGGATATGCAACTAACTTATGATAGGCTCCAGACAAAGATCTATCTTGTTGGGCTCTCCTCAGGTTGTCTCAACATGACCCATCTAGCGGCAGCTTCTTCTCTTCACCTTTTGATCCACTGGTGTTTGTTTCTGACCCATTCACAAAGACTACATTTAGGTACAGTTTATTTTTAGAGACCTGGTGAATGTTATATTCAATTTAAAATCCAAACACTTACAGCTGTCGTTTTTAAAAAACTCCAGACAGAAATAATTAATTGTAAATAAGGTCGTTGCCGCCCCACACCACGGAATTATTAAAATAAGTACACACCTAGTTGGCTTCTCAATTGAGAAAGAAGGGTAACCCCCCCCCCCCCCCACCACCACCTTTTTTTTTTTTATTAAAGCACAATTACCTATACTCCATATCACAGTAAATTTATACTCTATATCACAGTAAATTTATTTCTGTTACAAAATACCATGACAGGGGCGGCCGTGGCTGAGAGGTCAAGGGGTGTACCTCTGACATAAAGGTGTCCTGGTTCGTTCCCAGCTTGGGGACTGGATATATTTAAAAAAAAAACATTGGTATCTAATGATGTCGCACGTCCCCAAAATCAGCTTGTGTAATGAGATAGATACCTAGCCCTCTCGGCTAATGGCTAAACGAAAGAGATCATGTGAGCAATTAGTGCACGTTAAAAACCCATGACATTTACAAATCGCAAAGAGTAGGTCTTAAGACTACTGCCCTGTCAAATTTGTTAGATCAGAAACCCTACTCATAGGTAGATAAGGCTCGTTACCTTGAGTGGAATTTGACTAGGGAAAGCAGGTTGACAAAAATGCATGCCGAAATCGGACATACCGGCCTTTGATGTGCGTAACTAATACCATAACGTACCCTTGAATTTTGGCAGAGGCATTATGCATAGTATACCTGTGCGGGCTGTTGATTTGTCGAGGCTCCTGTCTGTTCCACTTTTCACATGGGGCAGTGAGGATCATGTTGTGTGATATTCACGGGCACAGGAAGGGAACGTAATGGGGCGACACTTTGCCGTGAAGTTGTAACCGCGACTAACAACTAATTTGTCTCGGTTTGTTAAGTTGAAGTTAATTTATACACGCAAAACTCAGTCCTTTTCTACTTTAAACAGTGTGTAAGGACTACGCTCGAGTTTAAGCGAGCGAACAAAAAGAAGAAGAAGAAGAATTGATTTTTTAAAAAATGGTCTTGACATGAAAGTGACTGAAGTTTTCACTTGCTGAAGGAATGGCGAAATGGGATCACAATCTCATTGTTAGTTAAAGTAAAGACAGAATGGTAATAAAGACGAAGGTGTTGTTCTTTGTTTGTGCTGGCTCGCTTAGAACTCAACCGTTGTCCGTACAGGCTACTTCCAGTAGCACTAGATGGAATTTGGCGCGTGGATTAGCTTTCCCTATTGCAAATGCAATGGATTTGATATATTGTCTGATCTAGAGATGAGATCCTATTTCAAGATGTGGATGATCAATGGGAAATGTTCAAGAATTCAATCAGTTTGGCTGCAGAAACAACTATTCCAAAATTAAAGAAGGTGGATCGTAAGAAATGGATGACTGAAGAAATGTTACAACTAATGGAAACAAGAAGACTCAACAAAAATAATCCTGCCACAGATGAAGAAATTCACAGACAATTCATAATATTATGTAAGGTGGCAAAAGAAGCATGGCAGGAGAAAAACTGCATAGAAATTGAAAAACAACACAACCGTCAAAATACCAAATCAGTGCACATAAGAATTCAGGAGCTTACTAATAAAATAACAAGTACATCAGCAGGCTGTCTAAAAACTAAAAATGGCAAAATCATAATAGAAAAAGATCAGATTCTACATGTATGGTCAGATTATGTGAAAAACCTTTAAGATGAACAGTATGATATTTAATAATGAAAGACTGCCAATTTTGAAGATGGAGGTACGGAATGTTTTTAAACATATTAAAACTGGCAAGACCCCCGGTTCAGATAACATCACAACAGAAATGATTAATGCTTTAGAAGAATACGGAATAGATCAAGTCAACAGACTGCTGAACAGATTATATGATACCGGAGATATACCTTCTTAATTATGCAATTAGCTTATGGAGACATTAGCTTATAAACAATATATATTGGAAACAACAAGCTGCAATAAGGATTGATAATGAAGTGGGACAATATCAGCCTATTAAGAGGTGTGATACAGGGATGTGTAATGTCTCCAGATCTTGTTTCCCTATAGGGTGAAAATATTTTCAGAAATGTAGAAGATATAAATGGAATCGTCATTGGAAGACGAAACATCAATAACATTAGATATGCAGATGATACAGTATTGATTGCAAACAATGAGCAGGATCTACTTGCTTGCTTGCTTGTGTTCGTTGGCTTGAGCTCCAAATCGAAGTCCTGTATGTCGGATGAAGGCATCCTGTTGTCCAACATCAGTGTGATGTCATACAGGACCTGAGGTTTGCGTGAGTATCCGTTGTCCCATGTCTGGCTTATTGGTGTGCAGACTGGTGGTTCCTCGCCGTACAGGCAGACACTCTCCGACTTCGGAGGGTCTGCAATAATTAGTAGATGTGGTTGTTGCGCACAGTGAACAACTGGAGTTAGAATTAAATTGTAAAAATACACAGATTACAGTCGTCACTAGGAAGAAACAAATACCACAATGTAATATACAAGTAAATGTGAATATTCTTCAACAAGTGAATCGTTACAGTTATCTTAAAGAGATTAGAACAAGAATCGCTATGGCAAAAGTAGCCTTTAGCAAGAATACAAACATACTGACCAATAAAAAGATATCAATTGAAACGAGAAAAAGAGTGTTGAGGGGATACATAGAGCCTGTTCTTTTGTATGGATGTGAAACTTGGACAATGAGCAGTCAAGCTGAAAAACATCTGATGGCTGTGGAAACGTTGTTTCTGAGGAGAATGCAGAGAATTCCATGGACAGACAGAAAAACCAATGACCAAGTCCTACAAGAAAC
>OY992885.1:82354465-82359465 GCA_963921405.1 Cepaea hortensis | reverse complement strand
AAAGTGTCTTCATTGGTCATGTCTATCATACACATGAACCTACAACTATGGAATACGGACAGATTTCGTATCAAACCATTTAGATAGTACCATAGGTCTCATAATTTATATTAAACCAGCATAGGTCAAATAACAAACACACAAACACATCGGACAGTAATGCTGTTGTCGAGTATTTATGAACAAACATTTAAAGAAGAGAAATGATTGGTCGGTTCTAATGCTGTACACGTAAACACAAGAAATAAAATGGGGGGAACCGTTGAGGCCACTAAGACGATTATATAAATAGACACACATAGTATTATTTGGCACTCACAGAAAGAAAAGAAGGAAGCAGAAACTAGAGGACGCACTAGACAACATAAAATTTGAAAGCTGTAGTTGCCGACCGGGATTCGAACCTGTCACCTCCAAATAACGACAGAGCCTCGCTGCAGGAAACAAGTGTACTTCGACACATGACCAACTAGACACTCCAGAAAGATAAAAATTGTACAATCGGATGTTTAAATAATGTTATTTAGCATTTTGAAAAAGGCATCCATTGAATTTATATTTATATTTTAACATGGTTGTTTCTTGGTCGATTCACTAAGAGTAATACACGTATTTGCAGCTATTGTAATAAAATTGTACTGATTGTGGATTTAATCTGTAACGATTCAAATAAAACATTCAATATGTCCTCCTTTGTTCTCATTTTTGTCTTATTATGTCCTCCTTTTGGTGCCTACGTATCTGGCAGCCCTAAGTTTACAGCAATCTTTATGTAGCCTACTGCAACAGTTCAGTCTACCAGCCAACCTTTTATCAAAGCAACCTACTATCTACCAATCTACATACAAACAAAGCAATATGCATGTCTACCAGCCTATCTACAAACAAATCTATTTTATGTACGTGAACCAAGAAGAATATACTACTACTTCTTCTATTACTACTACTACTGCTGCTGCTACTACTACTACTACTGCTGCTGCTGCTACTACTACTACTACTACTACTACTACTACTACTACTACTACTACTACTACTACTACTACTACTACTACTACTACTACTACTACTACTACTACTACTACTACTGCTACTACTACTACTACTACTACTACTACTACTACTACTACTACTACTACTACTACTAATACTACTACTACTGCTGCTGCTGCTGCTGCTGCTACTACTACTACTACTACTACTTATACTACTACTACTACTTCTATTGTTACTACTAATATTACCATAACTTCTGCAGTAACTAGTACTGCTAATACCACAACTAGGTCAGCATGGCCGAATGGATAAGAACACGTGTTCTTAACCACTCGGTGTGCTAATGCCGAGTTAAGGGATTCAACCCAACACCGGACAATTGGACTAAAATATTGACCTGTCCTTGACTTGGGGGCGTTAATTACAAGTACCTCTGAAGTCGGAGTGGATTCGCCTGATGGCGAGTGACACTGTTAATAAGGAAAGCTAATCCACACGCAAAATTCAGTCCAAATACACTACTAGAATAGTGTGTATGGACTACGTTTGAGTTCAAAGCGAGCGAGTGCCAACAATAAAATACCACAACAAATGCTGCTACAAATCTTATTAGTCCAAAACTTGTCCGAGTCTACTGTCTGTCTGTGTGTCTGTCTGTCTGTCTTTCTGTCTGTCACACTGACTTTCGTTGATTGTCTTGTTCCATAACAATTCCTATAACTGTTATCTCTATATTTAACATGTGTATATTGCTATGTGATTGCAAAAAAAAAAAAAAAAATGACAAACAAACAAAGAAACAACGCCCCCCCCCCCCCCCCCGCATTTTTTTTCTACCAAAAACAAATACTGCTGCTCTGGTCTGTGGAGTGTTAACAAATGAAGACGCTCTGCGCTCGAATGTGAGATGAATATAATGAGAAAGTGATATGGATATAATGATGCTTGCTTGCTTGCTTGTGTTCGTTGGCTTGAGCTCCACGCGAAGTCCTGTATGTCGGATGAAGGCATCCTGTTGTCCAACATCAGTGTGATGTCATACAGGACCTGAGTTTTGCGTGAGTATCCGTTGTCCCATGTCTGGCTTATTGGTGTGCAGACTGGTGGTACCTCGCCGTACAGGCAGACACTCTCCGACTTCGGAGGAATCGGCGATCCTACTGACTTTAGCCAGGACCCCGAAGGGACCTGTTGCCCAGGACGCTCGACGAGGACGCGTCAATAGGTTTTGGCCAGTATATAACCCGGCCCTGGTGCCTTGGAAACACCTCTGCGTCCCGGATATAATGATAAAGTGATATTGATGTAATGAGAATGTGAGTTGGATATAATGAGGACACTATATCATGGGTGGCCAACACGGGGCCAGCGAGCCGTATGCGGCCCGCCGGGAGTCATGTTGCGGTCCGCGGAGTGGGGAAACGACGATGTGGTCGAAGCTCTAGCACGCTGGCTTGTTTACTTTAATTAACCCCCCCCACCCCCCCCCCCCCCCCAACAAAAAAAAAATTAGGTGCGTGATCCGGCAGGAAATATTATTTCTGAAATTTGGCCCGCCTGCTGAAAAGGTTGGCCACCCCTGCACTATATGGATATAATGAGATTATAATGTGGATATAATGAGATAGTGATATGAATATAATGATAAAAGGTGATGGGTGTAATGAGAAAGTGTGTTTATTATAATGAGAAAGAGATATTATTATAATGAGAAAGTGAGATTATTATAATGACACAGTGAGATCATTATAATGACAAAGTGATAATAACATAATGAGAAAGTATATTCTAAAAACGAGAAAGTGGCACTATCATAATGAAAAAGTAGCAATATCATAATGAGAAAGTGAACAGGGCATAATAACCTTCTGTTATTTGCTTTTGTGTCTCCGATATGGGGACAGTAAGCGTACTCATGATGTTAAATTCCCCGATTTATTTCAAGATCGCGCTAAAACAGACACCAATTACTTGATATAGTTTTTCCCTCCCTGGTTTGAGTTCTGCATTTCTGGCGCTTCGGAAATCCTTGTTATACCGGAGAACCAGGCTACATAATCTACGTGGTAAGTAAACCCGTAAATACTGTTTTATGAGACGTATTGCATTGTTCTACTATGTATTATTGATGTTAGCATATTTTTACGTGTACTTTGTAATTTACGACCATTTAAGTTGGCAGTAAATCTCACGCTGAAATTATGAAGATCGCATGCGGTTGGAGTAGGAGCGGCTGGTCGAGTGCAGCAACACCAGATTCTCCTTCGGGAGACCCGGGTTCGAATCCTCGGTAAGGTGTGGGATTTTTTTCTGTCGGGGTCAACAACAAAAAATCAGAACTTGCACAGTTCGCAGCGACTGCACTAGCCAGGCTGCCTTAATTCCTCAGGCTCAAAGACCCTACTGCCATACACCGCAAGGTATTATATTGGCAGTAAATGACAGTTAAATGACAGTTTTGACAGCATGCGGTTGCGGTTGCGGCTCAGCTGAGACGAATGGCCCCGTTAAACCATCAACTATATCAAATTGGTTGTATTTTGGCCCTTTAATGTGTAGCTTGTATTAAGGCTTTCGTAGATTGGGCTGCTTGTTTTCGGTTTCCTGGCTTTTGGTTGGTTGATTGTGTTCGTTACTTTCTTGTTGCGGTTTTCCATGTCTGGACAGAGCCGTGCACTTGTTAAGGCCTGGAGTAATTGTGTACCCACCCCGTCGTATGGTGCTGTTTCCTTCAGGGATGATTACCGATAGTCATCTCTTCTGGTGTTCCACCTATTTCCTCGTCTTGGGTTGTCTGCGAATCTTCTCGTTCTTCTTTGATTGTTTGTATCGTCTCGATAGTTCGATCTAGATGGAGATCGATATCGGTTCATGACCGCAATACACACTTGGTCTTGGTCTGGGTAGCCTACTTCATTCAATTCTATTTCATCTTATGTTTCTTCTTCTTCTCTCTGGGTCTTTGCATTTTCTGGTTCGGATGTTTCCTTCTGTGACTTGAGCAGTTCTATTTGTTCTCTTTCTTCTTGGATCTGTTTAAGAGGTTCTTCTGTCTATTCTCTCTCTTCTTGCATTTTTGATAGAGTTTCGTCTGTCTCCGCCTTTATAGCAGCCATTCGAGCGACATCCTGCTCAATCTTCTGCTGAACTTGCTTCAGTCCGTCCAGGATGCGCATAACGGCCGTTATCTGTTTCTTGCGTCTTGTCTTTGTCTTCCTCCATGCTTTTGAACTGTGATCTCAGGTCCTTCATTTGGCCTTCCAGTTGCGCTTTGTTACTTTTTGAAAGTCGATTGGTCGCTTCGTACTGCCTCCTGGCCTCTTTATATGGTAGGTTGTATTTGATGGCAATCTTCATGGCTTCCTTGCTGTCTTGGTGGCAGGGGCAGCTGAGGTACCTGGCGAAATGGTTGCCGAGGCAGTTGGCGTACTTTCTGTTAGTTCTCCTTGATGTCGGCCTTCTCTTCTTGTGCAATCTTCTGCATAAGTGCTGTGGTCTTTGGGTTTTTGTTGATGGAGACCACTACTCCATCAGGTGTCTTGCGCAGCTAGTAGATGCTGTTTCTTCGCAGCTAGTTTTCCAAAAGACTGAGTTTCTTGTCTGTTGGTAGCGCCGACAGTTTTGGCTTCTCCAAAGCTTGTCTGTTTTAGCAGTATTTTGCCGGTGAAGTCCTCCGTTGTTGTTTCCTTCTGTGTGGAGGTCGCTGGTAAACTGGGTTGCATCACCTTGTTACTGTTGAAAACTTCCCGGCTGCTGCTGGCTTCAGTTGTGGTTTCTTCAGCGACGGGAACGGCTTCAGCTGGTGTAGGAGTTGGACTACTGTGTGTTGAAATGGGCTCATCAGTCGCAGCGGCCTTCCTCGCCTCTGCCTTCTTCTTCCCGGCTGCATATTGTGCATGTCTCTGCGCGGCACTTTTAACGCGAGGCATCCTCTGCGTTATCCGATCGTGATATGTTCTCGATGGAGCAAGCGAGTCGAATCGATGAAGAAAAAAAAGATATGT
>OY992885.1:82171033-82354265 GCA_963921405.1 Cepaea hortensis | reverse complement strand
AAAAGATATGTTCTAATGTGGTATTTCAACGGACGGCGAAAGCAGTTTTCCTTGTCATACTCCAGCTATGACCATTTAATATTGTCATGGCGTATTCAGAGCGACTAACATGATAATGAATGCATGTGTAAATTCAACACCCATTATTGTATGTATGCGTAATCTGTCATCACTCTACTGGGACCAGAGCGTTGATAATTTTACAACTTTCAAACGAGAATTCTCTGGTCAAAATGATTCTACGTTCACGGCCTCGCGCTGACAGAGCTAACAGTCAGCGTGTCAGTGTATCCATCGCAGTGTGAGTGCGTGTGAGTGTGTGTGTGTAGTGTGTGTGCGTGTGTGTGTGTGTGTGTAATCGGAAGCAGTTATCTTCCCTTTAGTTCAGTTGTAATCTCCGTTGGCGTCTGTGTTACCGACAGTGGTGTGAGTGTGTAGGTCACATTTTGTCAAAAGGTAAAATAGTATTTTGCTCTTTGTTCATATTAAATGATAAACTTACACGTAAACATTATTATCTCGGCTTAGAATTGACCTACAGACTTGAATAAGGTACCGTTAAATTTGTGTTTTCAAGAGCTATCCAACTATGCAGGTTATATAATTAAAAAGCAATTTAGAAAATGTTACTAACGTGGCTAGATAAATATAATGAGAAATTGAGATTGATACAAGAAGAAAGTGACATGGATATATTGAGAAAGTAAGACAAATCTAATGAAAAATTGAGATGGATATCTTCTTCGTTCATCAGTTTTTTTTTTCTTTTTCGGACGTGATTGCGTTGTGTCTGTTTACAGCAGAGCTGCGTTCTTGCGCCGTTAGGCAGACACATCCGACTTCTGCGGGCATTTGTTGACCGGTTTAATCGTCCCGGGGAGATGGATATAAGTGATATAGATTAAATAAGACCAAAACTTTGAACCACCCTAATGCTACAGTTTCTGAAGTATTATGGCGAGGCGGATCAACGATTGAAACAAAGTATCACAGATCCTTCAAGCATAAAGTCAGCTTGAGTAGCTGCTTATACTTCGTTGCCGTTGGGTAAGCTAGCAGGTGGTAAAGTGTGGGTTCAGTCGGGCGAAGCTGGTGTTGAGTCAAGGGTGTTAGTTGTTAAAACATCAAACACCAGTGGTGGTTGATCCTGTTCTGAGTCGTTCACGTTTCCATCAACTTAGCCAGCCAAAATAGTTGTACTAATTGTTTTGCAACTGTTGTTGTAATTCGATCAGAGGGAGCTCACAGAGAAGATTAACGGGAAGTTGGAGGTGAAAATATAAGGATGGGAAGAAGAAGAAGAAGAAGAAGAAGAAGAAGAAGAAGAAGAAGAAGAAGAAGAAGAAGAAGAAGAAAGAAGAAGAAGAAGAAGAAGAAGAAGAAGAAGAAGAAGAAGAAGAAGAGGAAGAAGAAGAAAGAAGAAGAAGAAGAAGAAGAAGAAGAAGAAGAAGAAGAAGAAGAAGAAGAAGAAGAAGAGGAAGAAGAAGAAGAAGAAGAAGAAGAAGGAAGAAGAAGAAGAAGAAGAAGAAGAAGAAGAAGAAGAAGAAGAGAAGAAGAAGAAGAAGAAGAAGAAGAAGAAGAAGAAGAAGAAGAAGAAGAAGAAGAAGAAGAAGAAGAAAGAAGAAGAAGAAGAAGAAGAAGAGAAGAAGAAGAAGAAGAAGAAGAAGAAGAAGAAGAAGAAGAAGAAGAAGAAGAAAAGGCAGAAGGAAGAAGAAGAAGAAGAAGAAGAAGAAGAAGAAGAAGAAGAAGAAGAAGAAGAAGAAGAAGAAGAAGAAGAAGAAGAAGAAGAAGAAGAAGAAGAAGAAGAAGAAGAAGAAGAAGAAGAAGAAGAAGAAGAAGAAGAAGAAGAAGAAGAAGAAGAAGAAGAAGAAGAAGAAGAAGAAGAAGAAGAAGAAGAAGAAGAAGAAGAAGAAGAAGAAGAAGAAGAAGAAGAAGAAGAAGAAGAAGAAGGAAGCAGAAGAAGAAGAAGAAGAAGAAGAAGAAGAAGAAGAAGAAGAAGAAGAAGAAGAAGAAGAAGAAGAAGAAGAAGAAGAAGAAGAAGAAGAAGAAGAAGAAGAAGAAGAAGAAGAAGAAGAAGAAGAAGAAGCAGCAGCAGCAGCAGCAGCAGCAGAAGAAGAAGAAGAAGAAGAAGAAGAAGAAGAAGAAGAAGAAGAAGAAGAAGAAGAAGAAGAAGAAGAAGAAGAAGAAGAAGAAGAAGAAGAAGAAGAAGAAGAAGAAGAAGAAGAAGAAGAAGAAGAAGAAGAAGAAGAAGACAGTCCCGATCACTGTACTATTGTCCTGACAGCATAGTGTACACACCACATCTTGAAAATGTCACCATGGCACAGTAACGAGGCATGCAGCTATGTTGATTTCATCTCTCTTGAAGTGACAAGAATACGCTATTGGCATCCTGTCTTGCAAGTTGTAATACACAGACACGTCAATCCATTGGCTGCGCCCAAGGAATAGTGGATTAACATAAGGCATAATTTCCCGCACTAATAGATGTAAATGACAAATGCTGAGACCGAGGACTATAAACATTGTAAACAACTCGTTAAGTTAGTTGCATGTCTATACGATCAACCCGAGTATTTAAAGACTGTTTATGATTTACTTGACAACATTAGTAGTTTGGTAGTTAGCCGGCTCCGTGGTTACGGACGCAGTTCGTAATCTCGCATACCCGCTTTCGAAACACAGCTGTGGCAGATTTGGCATCAGAACGCCTTGCGCTGGTTTTTTTTTACAAAATGGTTTGGGTGCCGGTTGTTCAGAAAGCAATGGCAAACTAGTGAACGTAAACTTGCCAAGAGATCACAAAGGCAAAAATTGCTGGTGTTGACTGCAACGTCATATGAAAGGATATGCAACTAACCTTTTTAAACATACAAGTAAATGGGAATATTCTTAAACAAGGTAATCAGAACAATTATCTCGGAACAGTCATAACGTCTGATGCGAGATGCCTTGAATTGGCTAGAAGGTAACCTTTTGCAAGATGGACAAACACACTGACCAATAAAAAGATGCCATTTGCAACGAGAAAAAGAGTATTAAGGTGCTCCATAAAACCTGTACTTTTATATGAATGTGAAGCGCAGACAATGAGCAGACTATTTGTAAAACATCTTATGGCCGTAGAAATATAATTTGTGAGGAAAATGCAAAGAATACCATGGACAAACAGAAAAACTAATGACAAAAGTCCTACAAGAAACAAATGAAAACCGCAAACTGATTAGAGAAATTAGAATAGGCAGTCAACATATTTTGGCCATGTTATGAGAAGAAATAAATTGAAGAACTTGGTGACAACTGGCAAGATCGAGTGGCAGGTAATAAGGGGAAGACAGAGAAGTAAATACCTGTATAGCTTGACTACGTCGTATGGTCGAGACAAGAACACTGAGCTCATCCATGATACTGGTGATCGAGTGAGATGGCGAATGATGACCGCCCACGCTTATCGGATTGGCATTTGATGAATGAATATGTAGACGGCTGAAAAAGCCTGCCAACATCACCTTCATGGAACTTGTATAGTTTGAATCCTAGGGTACCTATAGGTTTCATTTATTATGTATTACCTAGAGTATCTTCTTGTCTCAAAATCCTTCCGTTGCTTCTATGAGTTCCAACCAATACCAGCGAGAATATCCGGGAGCCGCCAGACATGAACATTTTGTCCACAGAACAAGACATTTGATTAACCAACACAGAACCAGTACGATCTGTCGATATACGGTAGTGACGATGTTAAGGAGGAGATAGAATCCCTTATGGACCTGCCCCGAGTGTGATGATGATTCATTCTTTCATCAAGCAACATGTCCCTTGCAGAGCCTCGCTCCCATAACAACAGCCCGGAAAACCTCTCGGTCATAAGCAAGATGCCCCGCGTCGGAAATACATACCTTTCTGAAGATCATCCGCCACATACGGCACCCATCTTCTCTTTGGCCTTCTTCTTCCTCTCTTCCCGGGCATATACCCCTTCATGATTGTTCTCTCCAGACTTTCATGACGTTTGAGATGACCAAAATATTTCAATTTTCTTTGTTTTATCGTCTTTAGTAGCCAACCTTCTTCAACATTCAGATCTTGTCGTATGGATGAATTTGTTCTTGTCTGTATCCAAGACATTCTTAGAGCCCGTGTATAACATTTATATTCAAAGGCATTTATGCGCGGTTCAGCTTGTTTAGTAAGAGTCCGGGTTTCACAGGTGTATGTTGCAATGGGAACGGCGCATGATCTTAAAATTCTAATGTTTGTAGTTCTATCTGTCACCCTACACAAGTTACTTAGTTATTTCAGTAATCACTAATCAGCCATGAATTTGTTACAATAGTTGATCGAATGACTAGCGGGCATATAAACTTGATTTTGTAAGCTGTGTTTTGTTGGTTAACTCGTCTGTCCTTGGTTGGAGAGGAAAGTTATGTTTAAAGGACAATGGCACATTTCCAACACATATAACTTTCCTCTCCAACCAAAGCTGCCGTACGGATCCTAATATTTATCTGTGGGATCGTCACGTGGCGTGACGGTGTATGCACTTCAAGCGGATCATGGGTGGGACATTTTCTAGAGTCACGGTCGTAATCCGGATTTTGTGTTAAGAGATGCGTTCAGAAGTGAAAACGGCCGCGTGTTATTGTTTGCCTATGGATAACTGGCTAGGTCGGTCTCTCTCTCTCTCTCTCTCTCTCTCTCTCTCTCTCTCTCTCTCTCTCTCTCTCTCTCTCTCTCTCCTTGCTCTTTTTCTCTCTGTCCCTTTTTCTCTTGGTCACTCTCTCTTGCCCTTGCTCTCTCTCTCTCTCTCTCTTTCTCTCTCTCTCTCTCTTTTGCAGTCCATTCTCTTGCTCTCTCTATTCCTCTCTCTCTCTCTCTCTCTCTCTCTCTCTTACCCGATTTACTGCTCTGTCTCGCTTTCTCTCTCTGCTTGCTCTCTTTATCTCTGTTGCTCTCTCTCTCTCTCTCTCTCTCTCTCTCTCTCTCTCTCTCTATCTCTTGCGCTCTATACTGCTCTCTATATTACTTTTTTTTTGCTCTCCCATTTCTCTCTTTCTCCATTGCTCTCTCTATTTCTATCTCTCTTTTGCTCTCTCTCTCTCCCTTCTCTCTCTCTCTCTCTCTCTCTCTCTCTCTATATATATATATATATATATATATATATATATATATATATATATATATATATATATATATATATATATAGGTAAAAGTTATTATGCCTTTTTAAAGCACAAACTATCGTCTGTATAGACGGCACGGTGCCAATGGAATGGAATATATATATATATATATATATATATATATATATATATATATATATATATATATATATATATATATATATATATATATATATATATATATATATAGTTTTTTTTCTCTATTGCTCCATTTCTTTCTCTATATTGCTTTCTCTCTTTCTCTCTTTTGAAGTATTTTTCTTGCTGTCTCTCTGTTGTTCTTTCTCCTTTGCTCTCTTTTTCCTCCTCCCCCCCCCCCCCCCCCCTAGCAAACGACATGAAAACATATCAAGACGCCCTGTAGTCTCAAAGTATAATGTGTTCTCCACCCACGCCTACTGATAAAGTCGAACAGACAAAAACACAACACAAGGACGGAGTCACTGGCTTAAACCACAACAACACAAGGACGGAGTCACTGGCTTAAACCACAACAACACAAGGACGGAGTCACTGGCTTAAACCACAACAACACAAGGACGGAGTCACTGGCTTAAACCACAACAACACAAGGACGGAGTCACTGGCTTAAACCACAACAACACAAGGACGGAGTCACTGGCTTAAACCACAACAACACAAGGACGGAGTCACTGGCTTAAACCACAACAACACAAGGACGGAGTCACTGGCTTAAACCACAACAACACAAGGACGGAGTCACTGGCTTAAACCACAACAACACAAGGACGGAGTCACTGGCTTAAACCACAACAACACAAGGACGGAGTCACTGGCTTAAACCACAACAACACAAGGACGGAGTCACTGGCGTAAACCACAACAACACAAGGACGGAGTCACTGGCTTAAACCACAACAACACAAGGACGGAGTCACTGGCGTAAACCACAACAACACAAGGACGGAGTCACTGGCGTAAACCACAACAACACAAGGACGGAGTCACTGGCTTAAACCACAACAACACAAGGACGGAGTCACTGGCGTAAACCACAACAACACAAGGACGGAGTCACTGGCTTAAACCACAACAACACAAGGACGGAGTCACTGGCGTAAACCACAACAACACAAGGACGGAGTCACTGGCGTAAACCACAACAACACAAGGACGGAGTCACTGGCGTAAACCACAACAACACAAGGACGGAGTCACTGGCGTAAACCACAACAACACAAGGACGGAGTCACTGGCGTAAACCACAACAACACAGCGACAGTAAGACACAGGTCTCCGTCTGTGAATGAAGTGGTTTGACAGGTTCGAGTTAGAGGCCCCGAGCTTCATCCAAACCTGACTTGGCTGATATGAGATGGTTCAGGATGTGTACAGTATATTACCAGAGAGCTCGTATTTCTCTATGTGTCTTATTAAGTACAGTAAAATTCGGTTACAAAATTAGTTGCAAATCCTTTGCAGGACGTTGCAGTCAATCCCATCACTTTTTGGCCGTTTGTGATTTCTTGGCATGTTTACGTTCAATAGTTTGTCATTGCTTTCTGTACGACAGGTTCTCATACCATTGTGTGAAAACCAACGCAAGGCGGCCTGCTTCAAACGTTTCGAACGCGGTATGCGGGATTACTAACTGCGTATGTAGCCCCTTCGTCACAGAGCGAAAGTATGTACAGTACAGTAACAAAACAAGAAAGTAAAGTACAGTATGGTACATTATAATAAAATATAATAAAGTAAAGCACAGTATGGTACATTATTAAAAAATATATATAATAAAGTAAATTACAGTATGATACAGTATGGTGAAATATAATAAAGTAAAGTAAAGTAAAGTACGGTACTGTAGAATAAATTATAATAAAGTACAGCACGGTGCAGCACATTACAGTAACATACAATACAGTACAGTATAAAGTAAAGGAACCTGTTCCACGCCTCGGGGGCTTATTGGCTATATGGTGCTAGCTCTATATTTGTATACAGCAATCGGTACTCAATAGACATGTTGGTCAGTATCACGTCCGCCGTCTTTACTTCCCAGGCCATTCCCTGGCACCTGCTTAAGGAAGGATCAATCGACCAGGGAACACAGGTCAGTTAACACAAATGCCCACCTCGATGGAGATGCCAGAAGATGACCACCTGCCGGCATGCACGCGTGTTAGCCAGTGCGTTGCAGCAGCTCCAAATGCTCACCAAGCCAAATGTAATCATCAATGTTTGGTCTAGGAGTTGTAAGGCGAGCTGTTTGGGTTGAGAATAATGTCTTTAATGTTTCAACCCTAGTAGAAATGTAGCACTTCAACTATGTAGCACTTCAACACTCTTTTTCTTGTTTCAATTGATATCTTTTTATTGGTCAGTATGTTTTTCATCTTGCAAAAGGCTGCCTTCGCAATGGCAATTCTTGTTCTAATTTCTTCAAGGCATCTTCTATCAGATGTTATGACTGTTCCGAGATAGTTGTACCGATTCACTTCAAAAACATACTAACCAATAAAAAGATATCAACTGAAACGAGAAAAAGAGTAGAACCTATAATTTTGTATGGATGTGAAGCGTGGACAATGAGCAGTCAAACTGAAAAAAAAACATCTGATGGCTGTGGAAATGTGGTTTCTGAGGAAATTGCAAAGAATACCATGGACAGATAGAAAAACCAATGAACAAGTCCTTCAAGAAACAAATGAAGATCGTAAACTGATTTGAGTCATTAGACGACGACAGTCAAAATTTTTTGGGCATGTTATGAGAAGAAATGGCTTGGAGAACTTTGTGACGATTGGCAAGATCGACCGGAAGAGACCAAGGGGAAGACCGAGAAGTAAATACCTGGATGGCTTGGCCACGTGACATGGTCGATACAGGAACACGGAGATGATCCTCTGGTAATCGAGTGAGATGGCAAAACATGACCGCCCACGCTTATCGGCATGGCACATGATGGATGGATGGGTGTAACAACAGTCAGCTTAGTTGCTGAAATAATACATAATATGATAAGGGAACAACTGTCAACTTAGCTGTTAAAGTAATGATAAATTTAATGATGTAACAACAGTTGTCTCAGAAGCTAAAGTAATACCTAATATGATGATGTGACGAATGCTATCTGAGCCGTTAAAGTAGTTTTTTTTCCTGAGCTCCCAGGTCGACACAGCCTCAAATTGGTACCAGGAAATGTCGCTGGAAGTAAAAGCAGTCAGTTGTGATACTGACAACATCAGCCACTGAGTGGCGATTGGTGTATATAATACAGGGTGTATTTGTAATGACTGCACAGTTTTTGAAAATATTGTCCAAAGTTTTGTATTTACCTATTATGTTGCATTGTGTTGCAATAACTCCACTATCGGTAAATACAAAACTTGGAACGGCAATATTTTCAAAAACTGCGCATTCATTAAAAATACACCCTATATTAGTTTAGCACCACATGACTAATGCGTATTAAGGCATGAAAAATGGTCATTTGCTTATTTACTTACTTCTTACCTGCTCCGTCGCGAAGAACTTACTAACTTAATTCGTAATACCGCATACCGCTTCCGAAACTCAGCTGCGGGCTATTTGGAAGCAGAAAGCCCTGCGTTGGTTTCCATACAATGGTATAAGTGCCGGGCGTTCAGAAAGCAATGACAAACTACTGAACATAAACTTGCCAAGAAATCACAGACCATTTACATCTTGTATGTGCGTGCGTTTGTAGCAAACACCTATATAAAAACAAGCCAGACGCTGCACATAGTACAGTTAACAAAAATACTGCCAGTAAAAGGTAATGACAATAAGAAAACCAACTCGGCTGTGTACATAAATTTCATTAAATGTGTGAGGAGCCCATTGTTCATATTCTATACTCCGGATTACCAACTGGAACTCTAAAGACGCACTGTAGACATACTACACTTCCCTGTCTTAAGACGCATGCGAAAAAGGGTGAACAATGTGCTGGAAATATTAACATTTGCCCACGTGTGCAGACCCCGGGTAGATGGTGCTGCAGTAAGGGGTCGGGGGAGAGCCTCTACACTCGGATAGATGGAAGTCCTTCAGGGTTCAGGCCACGTGAATGCCAGTGTTAGTGACTCAAGAGGCAGGACCATCTGAATGACAAACCCCTCAATAACAAAATGATAGAGACTCGGGAATCAGGTCTCGAGTCTTCCAGATACCTTCCAAGCAAACCAAGAAACCTACCACCAACTCAACGAACGAGCGAACGAACGAACGAATGATCGAACGAACGAACGAACAAAGAAACAAACCAAACAGCTAGCCAACCAGCAAAGCTGCCACCAAATCAACCAACCAGACAACAACCACCAACTAACCAACCAACCATCCAACCAATCAACCAACGATCCAAGCAACCAACCATCCAACCAATCAACCAACCATCCAAGCAACCAACCATCTAACCAATAAACCAACCATCCAACCAACCATCCAATCAACCAACCATCCAACCAACCATCCAACCAACCAAACAACCAACCATCCAACCACCATCCAACCAACCATCCAACCAACAAACCATCCAACCAACCAACCAACCATCCAACCAACCAACCATCCAATCAACCATCCAACCAACCATCCAACCAACTATCGAACCAACCAACCAACCAACTAACCATCCAACCAACCAACCATCCAACCAACAACCACCAACCAACCATTCATCCAACCAACCAACCATCCAACCAACCAGTCAACCAACCAACAAACCATCCAACCAACCACCCAACCAACCACCCACCCAGCCTATCACAAACCAACTAACCAAATAATCAACCAATCAACCAACCAACCAAACAACCAATCAACCACCTACCCACCCTTACAACCAACCAATTAACCAACCAACCATCAGGCGACCCCAGTCCGTCTTAAGATGTGCTTGTAATTTACATCTCCGAATCTAGGATGAGAAATCAACATTGTAGTCCAAATGACCGGTGTAGGGATTAAACCCGCCACCAAGCCATCATCACACCAGAGGGAAGATGTCGATGAATGAAACTGTGGAATTTGTAAAATGATAACTAAATATTTGTTACAGGTGTTCAACGTATGCAGAACAGATAATTTTATTTTGGAATACACCCGCACCATTTGAGAACAGACCTCACGGAGATGTCATCAAGCTCAAGTTGACTGCTGCTTTCTTTGCATTTATTCATATGGTCGTCTGAAGGTGTACTATTAATATGTAATCCAACGTTATCCACACTGTGATTTTAGAGAGGAAAAAGCAACGCTCTTTGAAGACAATTCTTTTTTGTTGCTTGCTTGCTTGTGTTCGTTGGCTTGAGCTCCAACGCGAAGTCCTGTATGTCGGATGAAGACATCCTGTTGTCCAACATCAGTGTGATGTCATACAGGACCTGAGGTTTGCGTGAGTATCCGTTGTCCCATGTCTGGCTTATTGGTGTGCAGACTGGTGGTTCCTCGCCGTACAGGCAGACACTCTCCGGCTTCGGAGGAATCATCGATCCTACTGATGTTAGCCAGGTTCCCGAAGGGACCTGTTGCCCAGGACGCACGACTAGGACGTGTTAGTAGGTCTTGGCCAGTATATAACCCGGCCTGGTGCCTTGGAGACACTTCTACGTCCCTTCTGTTTTGTTTTGTTTTTGTTTCGTTCTCGCTCGCTTTGAACTCAATCGTCGTCCATACACACTACTTCTAGTATCCCTGGTCTAAATTTTGCGTGTGGATTAGATTCCCCTTGGCGATGCCATTACGGACGCAATTCTTATTCCCGCATACCGTGTTCGAAACACAGCTGCGGGAGATTTGTCAACAGATCGCCTTGCGTTGGTTTTCATAAAATAATATCAGTGGCGCATAAAGCAATGGCAAACTATTGAAAGTAAACTTGACAAGAAATAATAAACAGCAAAAATATTACCAGTGACCCACGCCATCATGCGAACTCACTCCGACTTCAGAGGTAAAGACCAATCTATGTATGACTTTCTTGTCTGACGTCAGAATACAGTCGTAAGTATAGGGTGTATTTTTAATGACTGTGCAGTGTTTGAAAATATTGCCGGTCCAAGGTTTGTATACACTCTCTGTAAAGTTCATAAAACATAATAAATAAATACAAAACTAGGACCGGCAATATTTTCAAACACTGCACAGTCATTAAAAACACACTATGTACAAAGTAAGTAAAACATCCTTTTACAGGGTGTATTTTTCATGACTGTGGGTTTTTGAAAATATTTCCGGTCCAAGTTTTGTATTTACCTTTTCTGTTGCATGAGTTCACAGAGGGTAAATACAAAACTTGGACCGGCAATATTTTCAAAACCCTTACAGTCATTAAAAATACATCCTGTACAAGCCTCAAGTTGCATTGGCCATGCGGTGCTAGTTCCACACCTGTTATAGACCATCTGGCACTCGCTTGGGGCTCTGTGGTCAATACCACGCCAGCCGCCTTGACTTCTCAAGACATTTCTTGGCACCTATTTTAGACTGGGTCAATCTGCCAGCCCGGGTCTATTTTAAAATCCGAATCCGACCCGATGGAAATCGAAACCACTACCACAACGGCTGCCCATACGGCATGTTACACGGTATATTTCACTGTGTGGTACATATATAGAGGAGCGGCTGGCCGAGTGGCTAGAACGGCAGATTCTCCTTCGGGCGATCCGAGTCCGAATCCTCGGTAAGGTGTGGGATATTTTTCTGTCGGGGGCAAAAAGAACATCCCAACCTGCACAGTTCGCGGCGGCTGCACTAACCAGGCGGCCTTTATTCCTCAGGATCAAAGACTCACACCCCCCCCCCCCCCTCGGGCCATACACCACAAGGTACTGTATTGGCAGTAAATGACAGTTTTGTATGACAGCTACGTGTATATTTTAGGTGGTTACACGTATATTTCACGGTATACTACACGTATTTTTCACGGTGTGTTACACGTATACTTCACGTGTGTTACAGTATATTTCACGAGTTTTACAGTATATTTCACGGTGTGTTACAGTATATTTCACGTGTGCTACAGCATATTTCACGGTGTGTTACAGTATATTTCACGGTGTTACACGTATATTTCACAGTGTGTTACACGTATATTTCATGTGTGTTACACGTATACTTCACGTGTGTTGCACGTATATTTCACGGTGTGTTACACGTATATTTCACGTGTGTTACACGTATATTTCATGTGTGTTACACGTATACTTCACGTGTGTTACACGTATATTTCACGGTGTGTTACACGTATATTTCACGTGTGTTACACGTATATTTCACGGTGTGTTACACGTATATTTCACGGTGTGTTACACGTATATTTTACGTGTGTTACACGTATATTTCATGTGTGTTACAAGTATACTTAACGTTGTGTTACACGTATATTTCACGGTGTGTTACACGTATATTTCACGGTGTGTTACACGTATATTTCACGGTGTGTTACACGTATATTTCACGGGTGTTACAGTATATTTCACGGTGTATTACACGTATATTTCACGGTGTGTGCTGATACTCTTTTCATTTTCTTTGCTAGTTTTGAACTCAAGCGTAGCCCACATACTTGCTGTTACGTCTAGTAATATTTCAGCCTGCGATTCTGAGATTATTAGTAACATTTTTATCAAATTGTCATTTTCTCTTCATTGTTCTTGTGATTTCATCTTTTCATTCTTCTCATCCCGTTCTTATCTCTTAATGTAGACACTGGAGGGTCTTCACTGTTATTTTATGCTGTGTTTTGTGTATGATTTGTTTGCTGATGAAGGCCAGTCGCGCAACGACCTGTTTTCCGTAAATGTGTTCTGTAAAGCTGCACTACTTTGTATTATTTTATATTGTTTACTACTCCTAGTGCACTGGACTGATTTATGCTTGGGGATTAGATTTCCATATTACCACTGCCTTCGCCATCAGGAGAACTCACTCCGACTTCAGAGATTCTTGTAATTTACGTCCCGAAGTCAAGAAGGAGAGTGCGCTGATATTATTTCCCCAACATTACGCCTGGGAAAAAGATACTGTTTATTGGCTGCACGCTTTCTTTAGGGCTTCAATGCAGGTTAAGCGAGTCCCTTTTATTTAGGGGGGCCGTAGGGGTACCTTGGGCGTCAGTAAGGCGTCTTAATGTCTGACGAGACCATCCCATCAATTACCAACTTCAGATGGTTTGGCCATGTTGATCTAAACAGGGTGACAAAGAAGTCATTCAGGCACAAGAGGGCGTCCGTGAAGACGAAGGAGGGCCGGTATAGTGCTGGATATAATAGAAATACATGACGAGACTGGAGCCACGTCGGGAAAATGAAGAAATGGAAACAATTACTACTTTTAGTCCCAAGAGGTTGTTGGAGAAAAAGAAATAAAGGAAGACAGAAAGAAAAGAACAAGGAAAGAAAGAAAAACTTGGTTCGGATCCCTGCCTGGCCTGACTAGTTATTTCCATCCATCATGTGCCATGCCGGTAAACGTGGGCGGGCATGATTTGCCATTTCACTCGATCATCAGAGTCGTGGATCAACTCAGTGTTCTTGTCTCGACTATGCCACGTGGTCAAGCCATCCAGGTATTTACTTCTCTGTTTTCTCCTTGATCTCTTCCCCTCGATCTTGCCAGTTGTCACCAAGTTCTCTAATTTATTTCTTCTCATTACAAGCCCAAAGACTTTAGACTGTCTACGTCTTATTTCTCTAATCAGTTTACGATTTTCATTTGTTTCTTGTAGGACTTGGTAGTTGGTTTTTCTGTCTGTCCATGGTATTCTTTGCATTCTCCCCAGAAACTACATTTCCACATCCATCAAATTTTTTCCAGCTTGACTGCTCATTGTCCACGCTTCCCATCCATACAAAAGTACAGGCTCTATGTAGCACTTCAACACTCTTTTTCTCGTAGCAATTGACATCTTTTTATTGGTCAGTAGGTTTTTCATCTTGCAAAAGGCTATCTTCGCCTTGGCGATTTTTGTTCTAATCTCTTCAAG
The DNA here is from genome assembly GCA_963921405.1 of Cepaea hortensis. Classification (NCBI taxonomy): domain Eukaryota; kingdom Metazoa; phylum Mollusca; class Gastropoda; order Stylommatophora; family Helicidae; genus Cepaea; species Cepaea hortensis. The sequence continues at coordinate 82,340,108 of OY992885.1, read as the reverse complement.
GCATCCCCAATCAGATGTAATGCCTGTTCCGAGATAATTGCACCGATTCACTTGTTTAAGATTTATCCTCGCATTGTTTATTGTCTTGGAATTTTCACTCAACATCTCTGTCCCCACATCCACTTTCCTCTTATCCCTGCACCTGTGACCTTGATTGTAATTTTCAAATTCTTAACCTCTACATCCGCCCTACCTTGGCGTAAACACACGCACGTTACACTAACACTGCACAATCATTCCGGAGGTTAGCATGGCTGAATGGATAAGAGCGCTCGCTCTTAAACTTCCGGTTTGCTGATGCCGAGGTAGCGAGTTCAATCCCTACACCGGTCAGTTGGACTAAAATGTTGACTTCTTGTCCTTGACTTTGGGACGTAAATGACAAGTACTTTAGAAGTTGCAGTGGGTTCGCCTGCAGGCGAGGGACACTGGTAATAACGAAAGCTAATTCACACGCAAAAATCAGTCAAGTGTACTAGAAGTCGTAGCACGTGTATATACTACGCTTGAGTTCAAAGCGAGCGACCGCAAAAATAAAAAAAGAACTTAAAACCCATACAGCATTATCTGTCATGGGACTGCCTTGACCTGTAAAATAAGAACACAAAAATTATCATAATTTACTGCAAATTGACTGAGAAAGACAGAAGCCGTGGAATGGTGTTGGTCACCCCACCTCATTATCCCCGGACCTAGTATTTGTATAGACGTAACACTTCACACACTAGCGACAGTTTCTGAAGGGGGATTACCTTTATCCGTAGTTTTCCGTTTAAATACTATTGAACCCGTGCTGGACTGGAAACACGCAATCTACTTAATACTTTAAACCAACAAACTACCACGCCAAAGTATATTTATCTTCGCTAGGTTTACACACGAAATTAGCGCACTCCACGCGGGAATTTCACTTACATTTATTTTTAACAATCGTGTTTCATTAATTAGTCTGTATACCGTCGTCTTACAGGAAAGTCAAATTACAAAGCAAATTACTTAGTCTTTTATGTACACAGAAAACGCCATCTAATTCTGCTCTCAACCAGGGCGGGTTTGCCCTTTGAGAAGATGCTCATCGGGAAAGAGTCTTCGGTGTTTCTGTAACTATGCAGAGTTACCTTAAAAGCATTTTCACTTTCAAGTTTGTTAAAGGCCGGGCCCGCGTGTCGACCGAATAATTCATATTCTGAGGGCTGGAACAAGTAAAACCAATAGAGGCTAATAGAGTGAATATAATGCCCACATAGGAATTCGCCCAGAAGTGTTTCATTTTGTCCTTGTAGAGATGCTCTTGACAAAATTGCGTGGCAAACTACCTGTGTATTACATTTGAATAGAAGTTTGAGGAGTGTGTTCCATGTATTTGTGTTTGCTTGCTTTCAGCTACATTTGTGTGTGTCCTTCAGATCCGCACTTAGCAGCGGAGGACTAGTGGATTGGGTTCTCCTCGACGCCACTGTTTTCGTCTAACTGGCTTTGGGGTTATTCGGTGCAAGTGACTTTTTTGTGTGGTTTCCCCCGAGACCTTGTTTTCTCAATAGTCGAATCTTAAAGGTAAAAGCACTATGTTGTGCTTGTTTACAGCAAAGCTGCGATTTGTGCTCCGTACCGTCAGCATATCCCCTTCGTCCTGACATTTGTTGACGGAGTTAGTAGCCTTCCCGGGTAAATTCGGGGGATATCCGACGATGGTGACGTGACGTCTTCCGCATGAGTTGAATCCACAGGGTTGCAGTCCACAATGCACACCTGGATAAGCCGCGTGGCTGCCGTCTGACTCTCAAGGGAGAGGCACCACATTGGCATCCTCTCTACCCAAGGAGGCTTCCATTACTGAAAAGTTGACACGTACTCTAGTTTATGGCGTACCTATGCAAACGTCACACCCTGACCATGTCTGTTTAGACTTTTTTAGTTGCATATCCTTTACAGGACGTCGCAATCAACCCTAGCATTTCTTGCTGTTGTAATTTCTTGACAAGTTTACGTTCAGTAGTTTGCCAATGCTTTCTGAACGACCGGTACCCATACCATTTCGTAGAAAACAAACGCAAGGCGGACTACTTAGCCTTATTTCAAAGAATTAGTCCTCCCGTGCTTGTAGGCTGTGCCTTAAAACACCGGTAAATTGCAGACTCGGGATGACTGTAATGATCTACCCATCAGAGCTGTTCGATAGCTTATTATGATTTCTAAACATCGCATTTCTTTAGTGAATTTAACTGTCTGAAATATTTCGCTGCATCTCGTCAGGTGCGTACTGCAGAATTATAAAAACTATGTCGTGAATAAATAAAAATTGCTCAAGATTAAATAATAATAATAATAATAATAATAATAATAATAATAATAATAATAATAATAATAATAATAATAATAATTTAAGTTGCTCACATCGCGCAATGTGTATTTTCTTGCGGGAATAGGGTCTTGGTTGCTGATTTCTGATTTCTTTTCATGAAGACTTCTGTTTCCTGTTCATGAATACTTCTGTTTCCTGTTCACAAAAATTGTTGTTTCTATACTATACCAATAATCCGCTATCTCGGATCTAAACATTATTTTGTGATCACATTTCCGAAACGGCAGATCCCTTTTCACTCCCTAAACATACATATACATACACGGTGTTATCAATAGACCATATCTGTAACGTGAACTAAAAGGCCATTGACTATGCAAAATCCAACATCAAAGGCACCGTGCCTAAATTATAATGCCTTTTTATGCTAATGTGGCGAAAGGTCACAGATTTCCTGACTATTGTAAAAGGGGGTCGCAGGTTACTTGGCTATTGTAAAATTGGGTCGGGGTTACTTGGCAATTGTAATAATGGGTCGCAGGTTATTTGGCTATTGTAAAATTGAGTTGGAGTTAACTTGGCAATTAGAATAGGGGGTCGGAGTTACTTGCCTATTGCAAAAAAAAAAGGGGGGGGGGGGTTGCAGGTTACTTGGCTATTATAAAATTGGGTCGGAGTTAAATGGCTATTGTAAAAGGGGGTCCCGGATTACTTGGATGTTATAAAAGAGAGTATCGGGATGCTTTGCTATTGTAAAAGGGGTCGAGTTACTTCGATACTGTAAAAATTGTCGGGTTACTTGAGTTAAATGGATATTGTAATTGTGGAGGGTTACTTGGATATTGTAAATATGGATCGGGTTACTTGGATATTATAAAGATTGTCGGTTTACTTGTTAGGGATTCTTGGCAAGTTTTGCAGAAAGTAGTTAGCCATTGCTTTCCTTCTAGGCAGTGACTGTGCTTGTCGGTGACCAAAGCCATTGTTTCTACTGAAGAGATCACCAGTTTATCGCCGCAGTGCAGACTAAGTAACATCAATCTGTCGGCTGCTTTCACACTCCACATACTACCTGCTCCCTTGGCTTCACGTAACACTGATTTGGGGGTGGAGGGGGGGGGGGGGGCTAACGGGTAGTCCACCTTGCCCAAGGGTGTCCCGTAGACTAACGGAGGAAAGGAGGCGTCTTACATCTTCTTCGATAGGGGGTACCCCTACCCGCTAGGAAATTAAACCACTTCCACACAGTCTGCCAAAGGAAGCTACTGAAGATTAAATGGCAAGACAAGATTCCAGACACTGAAGTCCTAGAAAGAGCATCCATGCCCAGTATCCACACTATACTGATGAAGAATCAGATTCGTTGGGCTGGTCATTTGACTCGCATGTCAGATCATAGGCTCCCTAAACGAATATTTTACAGCGAACTGCGTTGTGGTAAACGCTCCCAAGGTGGCCAGAGGAAACGCTTTAAAGACACTGAAAATTTCACTGAATGCTTTTGGAATTCATCATGACACCTGGGAGGCTGCAGCCAGATTCGTGGCGTGCATCCTTACGCAAAGGTGCAGTCATATGTGAGGCAACCAGGACTGCAAGAGCTGTAAAGAAAAGGCAGGACAGAAAAGCCACTGCAGGAAATCCTCCTCCAGAAACGTCAAGCATTCTTTGCCCACATTGTCAAAGAACATTTCGAGCCAAAATAGGCCTTATCAGCCATCTTAGAACCCACGGCTCCACACCTTCAACCCCACTGGATGAAATGAATGATCATCATCATTCTTGATAGACAAACAACAACCCCTACCTCGCTAACCTACTAAACAATCTGATCCGCACATAAATGCCTTTGAATATAAATGTTATAGTCGAGTTCTAAGAATAACCTGGGTACAGAAAAGAACAAATGCACCCACGCGACAAGATCTGAATATTGAAGAAGATTGGCTACTACAGACGATAAAACAAAGAAAATTGAAATATTTTTGTCACTTGAAACATCATGAAAGTTTGGAGAGATCAGTAATTGAGGGATATATGTCCGGAAGAGAGGAAGATGAAGGCCAAAGAGAAAATGAGTGCAGGATATGGCAGATTATCGCCAGATGGGGTATCGGACGTGGGACATCTTGATTATGACATATAAGGTTTACGGAAAGTTGTTATGGGAGCGAGGTTCTGCAAAGAATATGCTACTGAATGAATGAACACTACCACTAGAATAATTACTGTCATTAGCATTACCGCTATAATAATCACTGTCACTAACACTACTACTATAACAATTACTGTTATTAATGCTACCATTATAATAACTACTGTCACTAACGCTACCATGAAGATAGTGTGTTACTAAAGCTACAGTAAGTACTCCTTTTTTCAGCATGTGAGCAGCAAGAACACGAGGTAGTGGCTCGGAAACAAAGATGAACGAAATAAAGAACTACTATAACAATTACTGTTATTAATGCTACCATTATAATAACTACTGTCACTAACGCTACCATGAAGATAGTTTGTTACTAAAGTTACAGTAAGTACTCTTTTTGTTTCCAGCAAGTGAGCATCAAGAACACGAGGGAGGGGCTCGGAAACAAAGAGGAACGAAATAAAGAAATGAGTACAGTACGCCGCCTAAAAAGTTCACCACACCGGTGATCCGAAAGAAAATAAGTTGGCGAGGCGCATATTTTCTCCAAGGCCTTGTGTACAGGATGGGGCGAACGTTGAGGGGGACCGCCTAGATTCTGTGTCGGCATGAAGGCGACGTTTTGGTTCATTCACACTGAACAGGATCATGTCTGCCTAAACGGACTGGAAATTTGCTGTGAAGAGTATGAAACATGATGGACCACACTTGTTGACAGCATAATTGTGTACTGTTTACCTATGAGGAAAGAAAAAGGAAGCTGTTATTGGTGTTTACAAAATTAATACACTAAATATAATACTAATAAAACATATGGGATGTTATTATATGGTTTGTGCAGTGAGAATTTAGAGTGTATTCTTGAAGTAACTAATCAAAAATATATCAATTGTCTACAGTTAATTTCACATGGTTGCGGGAATTTAGTACGTATTACGTATGAGCAATAATTAATATATTAATTTTCTATTTTTGTCAATTTCACATATTATACTGCGTGAATTCAGTATGTTTTACTACACTATCTAAGGGATATATTTCTAACTTTGTTAATTTCAAATCACAGTGAGCTAAAATTAAATATGTACTCATAAACTGACAAAGCAAACATTAGGAATCGTCTAATGTTGTTAATTTCGCATAGTTAGTTTTGTGCAAATAAATTGATGTATTAATATAGACATCTTCTTGGTTTCATTCTACCGTTGAATCTCAGCATAAAGAACATGAACTTTCATCCGGGAAAACAAAAGGTGTGTTTGAGAGTTTAATTTGTAACTGTTTTCCCAGCGTTTATTGTGTTTGATTCGTAGCCGTTTTTCCAAACCCATTCAGCTTTGTCGTAACGTGAAAAGGAATATATATTTTCGGGTGTTCGTTTTGTAGGAATAATTAATTTTGTTCAGTTGTTTTTAGGAGTAATCAAGAATGAATATTTGATCTTCGTATTACTACAAGTGACTACTGAAACGTGCATAACTATATCGTTTATTCTAATATATTGTTTAAATTTCTTTCTCCAAGGAATTGAGTAAACTTGAGAAGTGTTAATCGTGGTAATTATGATATCATATTCTTAAGTGCAAGGATTGTTAGCCCATGTTTATGATTGTCACCACACCACGGAGGACTTATTCCAACATCTGCAACATCCACGCCAAGACTTCTGACAGTTCACCGCAGCAATACATCCGTCAGTACACAGAGTTAGTAAGAATTTCGTACTTGAAAATGTTATCTGGATAACGCATAATTCCCCGCTGGATTTGTCCTGTGTTTGGAATACATCTGTGACGGCGAATAACCAAAGCTGAAAGATTTCTAGAACAGTGTTTTGGTAGTCTGCGGGTTCTTTCGCGGAGCTAGTTTATCCAGGAGAGATCTATCTATCACTGGCGGATTCATAGCAGGTAAAGTGCATTATTTATCGAGAATTAACATATTTATTAGAGGCCAGCGCGGCTGAGAGTTTATAGCGCTTAAAATTCAGTGCTGGCGGCGGGGTTAGTTTATCCAATAAATTAAAGGTATGAGATACCGATGAATGTAATTGTGGAACTGATAAAATGACAGCTAAACATTTGCTGCAGGAGTGCCCAATATATGCAGAACAGAGAAGGATATTTTGGCCCACGCCTGCTTCATTTGAGGACAAGCTCTATGGAGATATCAATAAGCTCATGTTGACCGCAGCTTACTTTAACTACATTCAGGTTGACATCTAAAGGTTCACGAAGACGTACTTAGACTGCCACACTTCATACCACAGGTATGTCGGTAGCAAAAGCATCCCAAAGTCATGAAATGGAATATTGCTTGGCTAGCAAATCCATTACGTGGAAAGTCCGAATAGAAAAGCTCACTGTGTAGCTTTCATCAAATGTGGAAAAAGCGTCACAGTGGCACGAAATTGAATATTGCTTCGGTAGCAAATCCATTAAGTGGAAAGTCCGAATCGAAAGCTCACTGTGTGGGTGTCATTAAAGGTGGAAAAAGTGCCATAGTGACACGAAATGGAATATTTCTTGGATAGCAAATCCATTACATGGAAAGTCCGAATCGAAAGCTCACTGTGTGGATGTCATCTGCAGACTACATTCTTCTGGTTTCAGGAGGAACATCCTGTGGTGACTGGATGGTCCAATATACGGAAGTGAGGCTATGCAGCCATGTGCAGGACGTGACGATTCCTTGGGTGAGCCCAGAACCAGAGCGCTATGTGTCGGCTCTGCAATTATGGAAGACATCTTTGGATGGTCTGCCCTTGCCTTCCCTTGAGGGCTGACCAGGATGTCTTTGGCTGTTCTAAATGGGCCAGCTGAAATGGGGGATAACACCATAACAGTGAGAGTCAAACGTCATAAGAACCGCCCCCCTCCCCCCGGGAAGGTTAACCCGGTCAACAAATGCCAGCAGAAGTCGGATGTGTCGGCCTAACAGCGCAAGAACGCAGCTCCTCTGTAAACAGGCACAACGCAATCACGTCCGAAAAAACTATCTGGATGAACGCAGAAGAAGAAGGAACAGACCGGGTCTTATGTTAATTTTAACTGTAAAAAATGTACTATGGCTTAGTTTCGGGTGATGTCTTATTTTTATTTATTTCTCAGATAGAAAAATCTATATTTATTCATGTTCAAAATTCTACATTTATTCAAATACAGTCATGTCATATTCTTCTGGAACATCGTCATAACTCTCCAAATCCCCAATTCCGTCTGGCCAGTTGTCGTGCGAGATCCCAGGCCCATAAAAACTGCAGTTTCATCCATGGCAATCATGTTGGAGAGTTGATATTTCGAAAAGTGGATGCCATCAATAAAGTACTTGAATGCAAGTCAAGTGCACGTTTAATAACTCCATATCTAGCAGACGATCTTAACTAGAGTTTATTGTGGGGGTATGTCTTATATAAACAGCTTCCTGGAAAATCGTGCTGGGACTTATTTTAGGGGTAGGTGTTAATTTTAATTTCGGGGAAACAGTATGTATTGTACGAGTGGGGACCATGGTAGCGCTGTGGCTAGCTCGCTTGCTCGCCTGCCGGCCCAGTTGGTTATGGGTTCGAATCTTCTTAGTGGTGATTGTTTCTTACGTTTCCTTAGGCTCCCAGATCGACCTAGCATAAATGGTACTTTACGATTCCATAGGAAGTAAAAGCGATTGGTCTGATTTTGACGACACCGTCCATCGAGTTAACGATCTCAAAATGTGGGATAGCACCTATACTCAGTCTTGTTAGCCGCGGAAGTGACGTGACCTGAACGCTTGCCTGTCGGCGCGGTAGTCATGTATTCGAATCCTATTCGAATCAGGGATTTTAATAAACGTGTCTGTGCTGCCTTCGTTATTGTGAAGGTGTTTGGGGCGCGACTCGCAATCCCACACACCGCGCCCGAAGCACATCTGAAAACGATTCGGAAGCAGGCCGCTTCGCGTTGATTTTCATACACTGACTAAAACAACTGAATAAATTATGGAGTGGGACAGATATAACTACAAAAATTAGATTTTTAAGAGCATGCATCTTTCAAATTGCAACATACGCCTGTGAGACCTGGACCCTTACCAAACAAGCTGAACAAGCCTTTGAATATAAATGTTATAGACGAGTTCTAAGAATATCTTTGGTAAAGAAAAGAACAAATGCATCCATACTTCAGGAGCTGAATTTTGAAGAAGGATGGCTATTAAAGACGATAAAACAAAGAAAATGGAAATATTTTGGTCACTTGAAAGTCATGAAAGTTTGGAGTGAACAATAATGGAGGGGTATATGCCTCGGAAAAGAGAAAGAGGAAGGCCAAAGAGAAGATGGGTGCAGGATGTGGCGGATGATCTCCAGATGGGTGTATCGGACGCGGAACATCTTGCTTATGATCGAGAGGTTTTCCGGAAGGTTGTTATGGGAGCGAGGTTCTGCAAACTACATGCTACTGAATGAATGAATGAATCTTCTTCTTCTTCTTTGCGTTCATCCGGAGTGTTTTATCAGATGTGATTGCGGTGTGTCTCGTTACGCACCCTTGGGTCGAAACCCTTAGGCCAACACATCCGACTTTTGGCGTGCATTTTTGACAGGTTAGCATTCCTGTGGGACTCTCACTTTTGTGGTGCCGTCCACATCCCAGCTTGTCAAGTTGGAACGGTTAAATGCTTCACGATCAGCCCTCAAGGGAAGGCAGGGACAGTCCATGGCATCCGGTGTGGCTTCCATAGTTGTAGAGCCGACACATAGCGCCCTGGTGCTGGGCTCACCGAGGGAATCGTCACGTCCTGCTCATGGCTGCTGTAATCCCTCACTTCGATATATTGGGCATATCGTTCACCGGGAGCCTTTCCCGCACTGACCAGACCGGTCTGCAGATAGTATCCACTCAGCGAGTTTTCGATTCGGACATGTGCTTGTCGTTGTGCCCGTCAGAGCTGTTCCGGGCACAATGAACATTCGGAAACTAGCTAGTCAGAGCTTTTCCGGACACGAGCTATTCAGAAAATTAGTTAGTCAGAGCTGTTCCTAGCACGAAAGACATTTCACTCGGACGTTTTTTGCGTTGCGCCTGATTTATTTGCACCCATAGGCCAGCACATCCGACTTCAGCAGGCATTTTTACGGGTTTGCTTTGCCGGAGCTTCGAGAGACGTTAGACTGTTAGTGCTGTGGTGTCACCCACATCTCAGATGGTCAAAGTAGAACGGTCAACGACATCACGGTCAACCCTCAAGGAAAGGCAGGGGCAGACCACGAGTTTTCCCCCGCTACCCAAGGAGGATTCCATAATTGCAGAGCCGGCACATATTGCTCTGAGACTGGGCTCACCCGAGGAGTTGCCACGTCCTGCTCATAGCTACTTTAATTCCTCACTTCCATGTGTTGGGTATTTCGCTTGCCACTGGTCGCTCAAGCACACACCAGGAACGGTCAGTCTGCGGGCGACATCCACTAGCTAAGCTTTCGCTTTGGACTTCGGACCACGCAATGGATTCGCTAGCCGTGCGTTCCATTTCGTGTTATTGAGACGTTTTTCCACCTTTGTCTAGACTCTCTATGAGTTAGATACAGTTTTCGTAACCATTTCATTCGACTGGGGCACTTCTTCTACCTTTTAGTACTCGCTCACGAGGTAGGCTACATGTGCTGCCGGCTGAGCACCTTACCTCCGTGCTGCAGTGAACGAGAAACGGCCGGACCATCTGATCCGGGGATCCCTCATATCCCCCAGCTGAGAGCCTTCGGACAGGTATTTGAACTGGGCATGTAGCGTGCTCAGAATCTCACCTCAATTTTTCGGTAGGTGGGTATCGGCCCGGCTCTCACATCCGAGGGTTTATGGCTTAGAGGCGTTCAGCCTCAACCCTCGACAGAGAGCCTTAGAGTATGTGTCCGGACCAAGAACTTCTGCCTTCGTGCGCCCGATTTAAGCTTTTGACTGCTATCCTCAGTCTACCTGCAGAGCAGCAGGTTGTGTCTCGCTTAGTCTGACCCCTATCCCATAAGCTGTCCGATATGTAGTTTTCATCCATCGACATAGCACATGGGGTCAATGGGACACGCAAGCTCCCCCACCACGGCAAGGTGGAGACACATAGCGGGAGGAATGAACGAATGATTTACGCGTCGGTCGTTAGGAAAGCAATGGCAAACTACTGAATGAAAACTTGCCTAGTGTATCACAAACAGCCAAACTATGCTGGGGTTGAGTGTGACGTTTACTGTAAAGTAGAGGCAACTAACTGTGCTGCCGGATCTATCCCGTCTAAAATAATTACCAGGTAACGTACTCTGAAGTAAAGGCGACAGGAGTGATACAAATGACATCATCTTTCTATGTTTACAAAATTGTTTACAAAATAATGGGGTTAGCATCATGTACCCAATAGGCATGGAGGCGTGAAAAAGAGTCCTTTACTTTTACTTACAGTATACTCAATAAACTTCATGGCGTGACAAATAATCCTTTACTTTTACTTACTGTATACAGAAAAACCAATGACCAAGTGCTACAGGAGACAAATGAAAATCGTAAATTGATTATAGAAATTAGACGTAGATAGTCAAAAATTTTTGGACATATTATGAGAAGAAATGGATTGGAGAACTCAGTGACAACTGGCAAGATCGAAGGGAACAGACCAAGAGGAAGACCGAGAGGAACATACCTGGATGGCTTGGCCACATGGCATTGACGAGACAGGAACACTGAGCTGATCCACGACGCTGGTGATCGAGTGAAATGGCGAGTCATGATCGCCTGCGCTTTCCGGCATGGCACATAATTGATTGACTGTATACTCAATAAAATTCATGGCGTGAAAAAGAGTCCTTTACTTTTACTTACTGTATACTCAGGAAACTTCATGGCGTGACACATGATCCTTTACTTTTACTTACTGTAAACTCAATAAACTTCATGGCGTGAAAAAGGGTCCTTTACTTTTACTTACTGTATACTCAATAAACTGCATGGCGTGAAAAAGTCCTTTACTTTTACTTACTTTATATTCAATAAACTTCATGGCGTGAAAAAGAGTCCTTTACTTTTACTTACTGTATACTCAATAAACTTCACGACGTGACAAATAATCCTTTACTTTTACTTACTGTATACTCAATAAACTTCACGACGTGACAAATAATCCTTTACCTTTACTTACTGTATACTCAATAAACTTCACGACGTGACAAATAATCCTTTACTTTTACTTACTGTATACTCAATAAACTTCATGGCGTGAAAAAGACTCCTTTACTTTTAATTACCTGTATACTCAATAATGGTGTCGGGTCTTAGTCAGATTTGACTGAGCAACCGTATAACAGTAGACGGTACTACCTGCTTTCTGTTAGCGACGAACGTTGGGCGGCGCTTACCAAACCCGACACCCCACATTGTGCCAACGGCTTTGGACGGAAGAGCGCAATTGGAAGGGTACAAGCCTTCTCTGGTGCGAGGAAATGCAACCCAAAGACAAATGTATACTCAATAAACTTCATGGCTTGAAAAATAGTCCTTTACTTTTACTTACTGTATATTCAATAAACTACATGGCGTAAAAAATAGTCCTTTACTTTTACTTACTGTATGCTCAGTAAACTTCATGGCGTGAAAAATAGTCGTTTATTTTTACTTTCAGTATAATTAATAAACTTCAGGGCGTGAAAAATGGTTGGCGTTTCATCCCTCAATCGGACACGGACCTTCAACCATCTCACCTCAAACCGCTCTATCCTTAGCTAATTCCATGCATCTTCATCCCTGGCCTCCTCATGTTAATTATGTCTGCCTATTTTTCTTTCCCATATCTGTTGAGGTCTTCTTCTATTGCTTGTACCATGTGGATTTCAAACGAAAGCCTGTTTTTAGTTATACTATTCTCAGATGACACTTGAACATTATTTTCAACAAAATAAGAATGATACAATCTGCTTTCTTTGGTCATTTGATGAGAATAGAGACATTGGAGAACATCGTGACGACTGGAGAGATAAAGGGGAAGAGAAGCGGAGGCAGACCAAGAGAGATGATGCTGGATGGACTGAGACGGTGGCATGGAGGAATATAATGAGCAGAGTTGAGCCAGCACACCAAAGAGTGAGATCTGTGGAAAGATATGAACGCCAACACCAGCTGGCAAGGCACTTGATGGTGATGCTTCTCAGGTTGCCTCAATTTATTTACTACCCAGATTTAGCGTTTCCTTCCCACCGTCCAACCCAACGGCACCCGCCCAGCTCTCTCCATGAGATGTCAAGTTGGTCGTGGAAATAGCAAACCTGAAACTTTACCTGTATCACTGAATAAAATAAAGATAGGAGATACCGACGAATGTAACTGTGGAACCGGTAAAATGACAGCTAGACATTTGTTGCAGAACTGTCCAACATGTGCAGAAATAAGAAAAGTAGTTCGACCTACACACGCTTCATTTGAGGTAAAACTCTATAGAAGAAGAAGAAGAAGAAGAAGAAGAAGAAGAAGAAGAAGAAGAAGAAGAAGAAGAAGAAGAAGAAGAAGAAGAAGAAGAAGAAGAAGAATGAGGCAGATGTATCACCAAATATCGGGAAATCCCACGCCCATTAACAGTAAAGCGGTGCTGGCATGTATGCCTGTTGGTGCTGTTAGATTGTCGGGACTGTTGTCTGTTCCACTTTTCACATGGGACAGTGAGGAGCATTTTGTGTGATATTTACTGGCATAGGAACGGAGCATTATGGGGATACCCTTTGCCATAAACTTGAAACCGCGACTAACGACTAACTATCGACTAAGCAGTGTATACGCATCTTTTAATCTGGCAAAGGTAGTTTTTTGCAAAGTAGAATCTATATATATAAAAGAGAATCTCCGTCTGTCTGTCTGTCTGTCTGTCTGTCTGTCTGTCTGTCTGTCTGTATGTGTGTCCTTTATGCGTTCGCGAACGGTCCATCCGATTGAGATGAAAGTTTCTACACGTCTTCCTCTCATTCCCGCGCAGCCAACTGTAATAGTTTTTTTTTCTTCTTCCTCCTCCTCCCTCCTCCCCCTCCCTAAATACTTAAGTAAATAGAAGAGATCAAAGAATCCCTGAACCACAACGCTAGGAAAAGCGAAGAAAATGACGTGACTACACAGAATCGTCACACGGCAATGTCAATAACAATTCATCTTTTTATGTGTAAAGAAGTTATCTACAGTCATGTAGAAGGGAAGAACAATCAATGGAAGGACCGAAATCACAGAACCTAGACGAGTATGAATTGGAATGGCGAACTCCCTCCTTCTCCCTTCTCCTCCTCCCTCCTCCTCCTCCCTCCTCCTCCTCCCTCCTCCTCCTCCCGCTACCTCCTCCCTCCACCCTCCTCCTCCCTCCTCCCTCCTCCTCCTCTTCCTTCTCCCTCCTCCCCCTCCTCATCCTCCCTCCTTCTCCTCCTCCCTCTCCCTCCTCCTTCTCCCTCTTCCTCCTCCCTCCTCCTCCTTCCTTCTCCCTCCGCCTCCTCCCTTTTCCTCCTCTCTCTCCTCCTCCCTCCTCTTCCCTCCTCCTCCCTCCCCCTCTCTCCTCTTCCCTCCTCCTCCCCCTCCTCCTCCCTCCTCCTCCCTCCTCCTCCCTCCTTCTCCCTCCTCCTCCTCCTCCTCCATCCTTCTCCTCCCTCCTCCTCCCTCTTCCTCCTCCTCCTTCTCCCTCCTTCTCCCTCTTCCTCTACCATCCTCCTCCCTCCTCCTCCCTTCTCCTCCTCCCTCCTCCTCCCTCCTCCTCCCTCTACCTCCTCCCTCCTCCTCCTCCCTCTACCTCCTCCTTCCACACTCCTCCTCCTCCCTCCCCTCCTCCCTCCCCTCCTCCCTCCTCCTCCTCTTCCTCCTCCCTTTCCCTCCTCTTCCTCCTCATTCTCCCTCCTCCTCCCTCCTCCCTCTCCCTTCTCTTTCTCCCTATTCCTCCTCCCTCCTCCTTCCTCCTTCTCCCTCCGCCTCCTCCCTCCTTCTCCCTCCGCCTCCTCTCTCCTCCTCCTCCCTCCTCCTCTCTCCTTCTCCCCCTTCTCCTCTTCCTCCTCCCTTTCCCTCCTCCCCCTCCTCATTCTCCCTCTCCCTCCTCTTTCTCCCTCCTTCTCCTCCCTCCTTATTCCTCCTCCTCCTCCCTCCTTCTCCCTCCTCCTCCTTCTCCCTCCTCCTACCTCTTCCTCCTCCTCTTCCCTCCTCCTCCCTCCTCCTACCTCCTTCCTCCTCCTCGCTCTTCCTCCTCCTCCCTCCTCCTCCTCCTCTCTCTTTCTCCCTCCTCCTCCCTCCTCCTCCTTACTTATATGAATTAAATGAGATGCTCCCCATCAGGGTCTGGGCGAAGCCGGGCCGGGTCAGACAGACAGACAGACAGACAGACAGATAGACAGACAGACAGACAGACAGATAGATAGATAGATAGATAGATAGTCGGGAACGGGAACGGGAGCTTATATATTATCGCCATTCCATATACTTATATGAATTAAATTAGATGCTCCCTACCAGAGTCTGTGCGAAGCCGGGCCGGGTCAGCTAGTACACTCTAATCAATAAAAGGCTGTCAGTTGCAATGAGGAATAGAGTGTTGGCGTGCTGTATAGAATCTAGACTGTCATATGCATAGACAATAAGCAGACAAACTGAGAATCGTCTAATGTCTGTGAAATGTAATTTCTGAGGAAAATGCCAAGAATACCATGGACAGACAGAAAAGGGAATGAACAAATCCTATAAGAAACAAATGAAAACCGTAAACTAATTCGAGAAATAATTGTAGACAGCCAAGATTTTCTGGGCACGTTATGAGAAGAAATACATGGGAAAACTTAGTGACAGCTAGCAAGATTGACGGGAAAAGAGCAAAGAGAAAGCAAAGAGGTAAATACTTGGATGGCTTGGCTACGAAGCATAGCCGAGACAAGAACACAGACCCGATCCATATTTCTGTGTGAGATGGCGAACTATGAACACCCGCGTGTATCGGCATGGTACTTAATGATGATAACTATTGAAGACTATTTTAGCGGATACAGCAAGGACCTGTTACTGAGGTGGAGGTCCGGTAATTGGACTGCCTAACCAACTCCATAGATGTTTGTTTTGTGTTCGCTCCACTTTTAATTTAAACGTAGTCCAAACATGTACTACTAAATCTATTGCGCTGGATTGATTATTGCGTGTGGATTAGCTTCCCCTATTACCAGTGTCTGTCGTCATCAAGCGAACCCACTCTTACTTCTGAGGTACGTGTAATTGATTTCCCCATGTCAAGGACAAAAAGTCAATATCTTAGTCCAACTGACCGGTTTAGGGGTTGAACCCGCTACCTCGGCATCAGCATATCGGATGGTAAAGAACTGTCGCTCTTATCCATTCGGCCATGCTGACCCGACTGCATAGATACAATGGCTTCAGCTTAGCGGGGGATAGAGCCAGGAGTATTTGACCCTACCATTACCCCTACCCCGTTCAACTTCAAGCAGAAGTTATATTAAGGTCTATCCCTGGCTCAGATTAATAATCCCGTGACTGAATCAGCCGGAAAAGCAGCTTTTTTCCCACATATCCTTTTACAGGACATCGCAGTCAACACCAGGATTTTTCAGCTGCTGTTGATGTCTTGGCAAGTTTTACATTCAGTAGTTTGCCATTGCTTTCTGAACGATCGGCTCACATACTTCCGTAAGTAACCAGCGTGACGCGATCTGCTGCCAAATCTCGCGCAGATGTGTTTCGTATGTGGGTATAAGGGATTAGGAACAACGTCCTTAACACCTTCGCCAGGGAGCGCGGCGCAAAAGCAGCTGCCCACGGTTTTACCCTCACAAGCTTATTAATTTGAAGGTGTTTGTTGTCCATTGGCGTAGTGAAATGTTAGACCTATATCACAACCTCTGGGATCTCCAGGTAACTACTTCACAGACTGGCCCAGCCTCCAGTAGATGTATCGAACAGACTGGCCCAGCCTCCAGTAGATGTATCAAACAGACTGGCCCAGCCTCCAGTAGATGTATCAAACAGACTGTCCCAGCCTCCAGTAGATGTATCAAACAGACTGGCCCAGCCTCCAGTAGATGTATCAAACAGACTGTCCCAGCCTCCAGTAGATGTATCAAACAGACTGGCCCAGCCTCCAGTAGATGTATCAAACAGACTGTCCCAGCCTCCAGTAGATGTATCAAACAGACTGGCCCAGCCTCCAGTAGATGTATCAAACAGACTGTCCCAGCCTCCAGTAGATGTATCAAACAGACTGGCCCAGCCTCCAGTAGATGTATCGAACAGACTGGCCCAGCCTCCAGTAGATGTATCAAACAGACTGTCCCAGCCTCCAGTAGATGTATCAAACAGACTGGCCCAGCCTCCAGTAGATGTATCAAACAGACTGTCCCAGCCTCCAGTAGATGTATCAAACAGACTGGCCCAGCCTCCAGTAGATGTATCAAACAGACTGTCCCAGCCTCCAGTAGATGTATCAAACAGACTGTCCCAGCCTCCAGTAGATGTATCAAACAGACTGGCCCAGCCTCCAGTAGATGTATCGAACAGACTGGCCCAGCCTCCAGTAGATGTATCAAACAGACTGTCCCAGCCTCCAGTAGATGTATCAAACAGACTGTCCCAGCCTCCAGTAGATGTATCAAACAGACTGTCCCAGCCTCCAGTAGATGTATCAAACAGACTGTCCCAGCCTCCAGTAGATGTATCAAACAGACTGGCCCAGCCTCCAGTAGATGTATCGAACAGGCTGTCCCAGCCTCCAGTTAATGTATCGAACAGACTGTCCCAGCCTCCAGTAGATGTATCAAACAGACTGGCCCAGCCTCCAGTAGATGTATCAAACAGACTGTCCCAGCCTCCAGTAGATGTATCCCAGCCTCCAGTAGATGTATCAAGCAGACTGGTCCAGCCTCCAGTAGATGTATCAAACAGACTGGCCCAGCCTCCAGTAGATGTATCCCAGCCTCCAGTAGATGTATCAAACAGACTGTCCCAGCCTCCAGTAGATGTATCAAACAGACTGTCCCAGCCTCCAGTAGATGTATCAAACAGACTGTCCCAGCCTCCAGTAGATGTATCGCACCTTTTCCCGTGTCTCCGCAGTTTTGTAGCGGTAGAAGAGCCGGCGTGTCCCACCAGAGAACCCGAAATCTAATTCAACATGTCGTGGCTAAATGGCAGGGTTTCCCCAAGTTGGAAAGGTGACCGGACTAAAAGCTACACACATGTCGACTGCTTTGCAGTAGGCAAACGTTTAGAAAGGCTTGTCCGACAGAAATGTCTGAAGAAATCGGATATTAAGGAAGGCGGGGCGTGGCTGAAAGATTGCAGTGTCAGACAAAAGCTCACAATTTACTGGGTTTTAATTCCATAATAATGTTCAGAATCTTCTCATGGGCTTTTGTTTTCTGATTATCACACGCCCCCGCCGTCTAATCTCCTGGGCAGTGAGACAAGATACTAGCTATTTCGGAAAAGGGCGTAAACATGAAATTCCATGTGTAAGTCATGAGGGTTAAACATGCCCCAACATATGAACATTACAACCAGTAGGTCGTAAGGCTACAACTATGGCACAATTGTTAGGAAATAACACCTGCAAACAGTGAGACTGCGTTCACGATCATGAATAGAATATGCATGCGGAAGTCCAGGCACGCTGGCCTCTCAGGTGTATGACACGGTGTGACGATCCCTCACCCAAACAAGGACACGGAAGAAAGGGAAGAAGTGGAATATACTGGAATACAGGCTTGACAAACGGTTCAATGCATATCGCTGCTATAATATATATATATATATATATATATATATATATATATATATATATATATATATATATATATATATATATATATATATATATATATATATATATATATAAAAGACGATGTATGTATGTATGTCCGTTCTTTATGCGTTCGCGAACGGTCCATCCGATTGAGATGAAATTTTCTACATGTTTTCTTTTCATTCCCGTGCAGCCAACTGTCATAGTTTGTTAGTGTACAATCAGCTATTTTCTTACTAAAATTTAATATTTAAATTTACATTATCATTTCTATATAGCGCGGGGACTTAACTTAAGAAAAGTTATTTCAAGGGGCATAACTTTTAATAACATTGCTATATATTTCATATATAGATTGGTGCATTGTTTTCAAAGATTTATAAACTCTTTGTCTACAGTTATTTACAGGCATATGAGTTATAATAAATAATGATATAATCTTTAAGGCAATTTCAAAATTTTCATAAAAATAATGCATCTATTTAAATAGTGAAAATTTTCTACCTCATCTTTTTATGTTTAAAGAAGTTATCTACAGTCATGTAGGTGATTAAAAACAGTTTTCATTAAAAAATAATGGATGGTGTGTGGAAGGACATTCTTAAGTTACTTTTTTTTTGTTATATGAATTTAATGAGACGCTCTCCGCCAGGAGCTGGGCGAAGCCGCGCCGGGTCAGATAGATAGACAGACAGACAGACAGATAGTCGGGAACGGGAGCTTATACGACTACTTATATGAATTAAATTAGATGCTCCCCACCAGAGGCTGGGCGAAGCCGGGCCGGGTCAGACAGACAGACAGACAGACAGACGGGAATGGGAGCTTATATGACTACTTATATGAATTAAATGAGATGCTCCCCACCAGGGACTGGGTGAAGCTGGGCCGGGTCAGACAGACAGATAGGCAGACAGACAGATAGTCGGGAACGGGAACGGGAGCTTATATGACTACTTATATGAATTAAATGAGATGCTCCCCACCAGGAGCTGGGCGAGGCCGGGCCGGGTCAGACAGACAGACAGACAGACAGACAGACAGATCCCGCCAGGGGCTGGGCGAAGCCGGGCCGGGTCAGCTAGTATATATATATATATATATATATATATATATATATATATATATATATATATATATATATATATATATATATATACATATATATAGCCGTCATGCCGTCGGAGACGGCAATTTGTGGAGAATCATATAATGACAACTTACGCCAGCTGGCAAGCCACTTGGAGATGATGAGGCAATATATATTTTGCCAGCCGCTGTAGCGCAATTCTTGGCTTTCGATTGTCGGTCCGGCGGTCACGTGCTCAAACCTTCGTCAAGACAGTGATTTCTTAAAAATAACCAGTGTATAACTGGTTGTTAGATCGTTGTTGATCGTTGTTAGATGGTTGTTGGAGTAACTAACAACGATTGCATGAAAGAGGCTAATGAAACTAGAACATTATATACAACAATAAGAAAGAGACAAACAGCTTTCTTTGGTCATGTGATGAGAAGAGAGGTATTGGAGAACATCGTGACAACTGGAGAGATCGCGGGGAAGAGGGGCAGAGGCAGACCAAGAGAAATGATGCTGGACGGATTGAGCCGGTGGCATGGAGGAATATAATCTTCAGAGTTGATCCAGAACACCAAAGACCGAGATCTGTTGAGAGCTATGAACGCCTAGGCCAGCCGGCAGCGCACTTGATGATGATGGTGATAACTGGTACCAGGAAACGTCAGGGAAGATGCCGGCTGCCAGTTTGTTGCCGATCACATCACCCATTTACTGCCTATCACATCACCTATTTACTGCCGATCACATCACCTATTTACTGCCGATCACATCACCCATTTACTGCCTATCACATCACCTATTTACTGCCGATCACATAACCTATGTACTGCCGATCACATCACCTATTTACTGCCGATCACATCACCTATGTACTGCCGACATTTAGAGCTGGCACTATATATCCAATCGACCGCAAGACATGGGACATGGTCCTCTCCCAAGATAATTGTTCAGTTGATGAGGCGAGTCTGATGTGATAACTTAGTGATATCTGGCAAACTTGATTGTTAACGGCATCAATCCTGGCTGTCTTGGCCACGTGGCATGGAACACAGGCCTAATTAGAAAATGAGGATTGTGGGAGGCAGGGCAGGGGTACTGAACCAGTTTGGTTGCCAAATCGTGGCTTGGTACGCTGTGATGCAAATAGCGGTATGAGGATGACGGCGGCGATGACGATGATAATGATGATAAGAGTCTTGATAATATAGAGGTTAGTGCACTCTCCTCTCTGGTCTTCTCCGATCTTGCCCTGTCTTGACTTCTTCTATCTTATCTTGTCTTCTCCCCTCTGATCTTCTCAAGTCTTGCCATGTCTTGTCATCTCCTGTCTTGTTTTACTCCTGATTTCCTTCTCCATCTTTTCCTGTCCTGTCATGTCTTGTCTTCTCATGTCATGCATTCTGTCTTGTCTTCTCCTGTATTGTATTCTCTCTTGTCTTTTCTTATCTTCTCCTGTTTTGTCTTCTCCACCTTGTCTTGTCCTGTCATGTCTTGTCTTCTCCTGTCTTGTCTTGTCATATCCTGTCCTGTCTTGTCATGTTTGTCCTGTCCTGTCACGTCTTGTCTTGTTCTGTCCTTTTCTGTCTTCTCTTGTCTTGTCTTCTCCTGTCTTGTCTTCTCCTATCATGTCTTGTCCTTCTTGTCTTCTCCTATCCTGTCTTGTCCTTCTTGTCTTCTCCTATCCTGTCTTTTCCTGTCCTCTTCTCTTATGTGTTGTCTTCTCCTATCCTGTCTTGTCCTGTCTTGTCTTCTACTGTTCTGTTAAAAAGTCGCTTAACAGTCAACAGGGCCGACTTTATTGCACCGGGTTTTATCCCATATGGCTCAGTCTCTTTCCGCAGCGCGGAAAGTTTCCCATAAAGCACGAACTCCATAGCTACAGCGACGACCCCCAGAAGTATCCGAAAAAATTCGCCCGTAAACCGAATTACGCGGTCCGGAATCGAATTCACAACCTTCGCAGCCCGAGGCGGACGGCTTGACTACTTCGCCACGGAGACTCTCACGTTCTGTTCTTTCTTGTCATGGCCTGTCTAGTCCTGTGTTGTCTTGATCTGTCTTGTCCTCTCATGTCTTGTTATCTCCTGTCCTGTCTTGTCTTCTCCTGTCATGTCTTGTCTTCACCTGTCCTGGATTGTCCTGTCTTATCTTGTCCTGTCCTGTCTTTCTAGTCCTGTCTTGTCTTGTTCTTCCTCGTCTTGTCCTGTCTTATCCTGAATTAGTTTGTCTTCTTCTATATTGTCTGTCCTGTCTTGTCTTGTTCTTCCTCGTCTTGTCCTGTCTTATCCTGAATTATCTTGTCTTCTCCTATCTTGTCTGTCCTGTTTTGTCATGTCCCGTCTTGTCCTGTGTTGCCTTGATGTATCTTGTCTTATCATATATTGTGTTTTCTTGTCTTCTCCTGTCTTGTCATGTCCTGTCCTGTCTTGTCTTGCCATGTCTTGTCTTATTAACCTGCCTTGTTCTGTTCTGTCTTGTCATGTCTTGTCTTGTCTTGATCTATCTTGTTCTGTAATGTTTTGTCCTGTTTTGTCTTCTGGTCGTCGCCAGCTGTCTATCAGTCTGTCTAATTACATACGTTTGCATGTCCGTCTGTCGATCTGAATGCCTGTCGGTCTGTCTATATCTGTTTAGGCAGACACATAGGTAGATAAGTTGTCTGGTATGTAAGCAGGCAGACAGATAGACAGACACATGAACAGACTGCCAAATGAACAGGCAGACAAGTGGGCAGGCAGTCAGGAACTGTATGAATCCCCTACATCACAAACATCTCCAAGGCGGATTACTCACGCACGAAGTGACCGGGAGTAAGAATCCACGTAGAGGACAGCATTTTTCACGCTCTCACGTGCTCAACACGCGCCATCCTCTAGTCGTTCGCGCGCGCATCTTGGATCACGGGTGGCATAATAATGACGCCAAGAGGATCTTTGGTAGGTCAATAAAAATGAATCGAACCACAGACAGATACACATTAGTCTCAACGATTCATATCTTAACCGGGGCCCGCCGTTGTCTAATTGGGACATCGGCTGTCGAGCAACATCGTTGGGGAACAGCTGTGGACAGTCTTTTAACCTGCCGATGAGAAGTAGGGCTTTCATAAATGTTTTTATTTTAGCTATTAACTAATTAAACTCGTTGCTTTTGTTTTCTCTTGTGTTTATGAAGATATAAAATGTATCTTGCATTCCAATATGTGTGCAGATATAGTTAAATTAGTCGCATATCCTTTACAGGACGTCGCAATCAACCCAACAGTTTTTACTGTGATCTACTAGGCAATTTTTACGTGCAGTATTTAAGCATTACCTGCCTCCAAGGCGAAGGACTTACGGTAGCGATTCGTAATCCCGTATACCCGGGAGCTGCGTGGTCTCGAGGTATGGTGTCCGCCTCGAGTGCTGGAGGTCCCGGGTTCAAGCCCCGGTGAGGACCGGGATCGTTTCACGTGGACTTCTAGTAATAAAATTTCTCCTGGTCTCTGGGTAGTGAGATCGGACGCCCGTGTGTATTGTTGCGCACCTAAAAAATCCCATGGCAGTTGGAAATCGAAAAAGAGTAGCCTAACGGCGCTGCCCGGGCAAAATTTCGAGTTAAAAATCCACCCAAAGTATTTCAGGATCCTCGCCGGTTCTACGGAGTTCGTGCACTGAGCTGAGTTTCTCCAGACTTAGGTTTGAGTTAGGAGGAGAACGGAGCACTTATGGGTTACACCCGTGTGCTGTTATGTTGATCCATCGACTAAACTAAACTAAACCCGTGATCGAAACACAGCGATGCTGGTTTTTTCGAAAAAAGTGTAGGTGCCGGTCATTCGGAAAGCAAAGGCAAACTACTGAACGTAAAACTTGCCCTGGAATCGCGAACAGCCAAAATTCTGGAGTTAACTGCTACATCCTGTAAAGGACGTGCAACTAAATTTTTTGAAATTTTAGCATTGACTTCTGAATAGTCGAAGCTCATACCATTGAAATCAACGCAATGCAGTTCTGATTATAACGTCTTCGAACCTTCGATTTGGTATGAATAATTGGTGCTGTTTCAATGGTTGGATACGAATTCTATCCATATTCCATGGATGTGGGTTTCGGTAGATGATAGACTGTCTAAAGAAGATATTATACTTGAGGGTTGTCTAGTTGGTCGAACGTAAAAGTACAAACTTTTCGAGGCGTTGTCGTCATTTGAGAGCGACAGATTAGAATCCCGCTGTGGTCACTATAGCCTTCAATTTATATATTATTTGTTGGGTCTTCTAATCAATGATTCAGTCCTCTATTTCTATGAGTGCCCATCAATACTGATGCATTTACCTGTCATACTATTTTAATGGCTTCATGAGTTCGGCAACAGTTGATATGATTACTTTAACTGAGTCCAAGTGTCTGATACCCTGTTATAGAGTGTGAACTATCATCTAGGATCATATTCACAAGTGTGTCAAATATTTAAAGTTAGTTGCATATTCTTTACAGAACGTAGCATTCAACCCCGGTATGTTTTAGCTGTTCGTGATCTCGGCGCAAGTTTACGTTCCATCCATCCATCATGTGCCATGCCGGTAAGCGTGGGCGGTCATGTTCTGCCATCTCACTCGATCAACAGAGTCGTGGATCAGTTCCGTGTTTTTGTCTCGACCATGCCACAAGGCCAATCCATCCAGATACTTGTTTCTAGGTCTTCCCCTTGGTCTGTTCCCCTCGATCTTACCAGTTGTCACCAAGTTCTCCAAATCATTTCTTCTCATAACATGCCCAAAAAATTGTGACTGTCTACGTCTAATGTCTCTGATCAGTTTACGATCTTCATTTGTTTCTTGAAGGACTTGTTCATTGGTCTTTCTGGCTGTCCATGGTATTCTTTGCATTTTCCTCAGAAACCACATTTCTACAGCCATCAGATATTTTTCAGCCTGGCTGCTCATTGTCCAAGCTTCACATCCATATAAAATTACAGGTTCTATGTAGCATCTCAACACTCTTTTTCTCGTTTCAATTGACATCTTTTTATTGGTCAGTATGTTTTTCATCTTGCTAAAGGCTACTTTTGCCATGGCGATTCTTGTTCTAATCTCTTCAAGGCATCTCCCATCAGATGTTATTACTGTTCCGAGGTAATTGTACCTATTCACTTGTTGAAGAGTATTCCCATTTACTTGTATATTACACTGTGGTATTTCGTTCTTCTTAGTGACGACCATAATCTGTGTCTTTTTACAATTTAATTCTAACCCTTGTTGTTCACTATGTGTAACAACCGCATCTACTAAATTGTGCAGGTCCTGTTCATTGTCTGCAATCAAGACTGTATCATCTGCATATCTAATGTTATTGATGCATCGACCCCCAATGTTGATTCCTTCCATATTTTCAATATTTCTGAAAATATTTTCACTGTACAGGGAAAACAGATCTGGAGACATTACACATCCCTGTCTCACACCTCTCTTAATAGGCTGATATTGGCTTACTTCATTATCAACTCTTATGGCAGCTTGTTGTTTCCAATATATGTTTTTTACAAGTCTAAGGTCTTTCCCATCAATTTGTAGATCTTCAAGCATCCTTATCATGTTGACATGTCTCACTTTATCAAAAGCCTTTGTGTAGTCAATGAAGCAAAGGTGTAGATCTTTGTTTACTTCTATAGAACGTTCGATTACGGTTCTCAGTATATACACAGCATTTACTGTACCCTTGCCTACTACAAACCCACATTGTTCTTCTCCTATTTCAGGTTGTATTTTCCTCCTAACTCTTTGCATGATAATTCTTAGCAAAATCTTCGTGATGTGACTCATTATACTAATTGTTCGATGTTGATCACATTCCAAGGCTCCTGATTTCTTTGGGATTGCAATAAATACAGAATTACATAACTCATGAGGTATGTTTCCAGTATCATATATTGTATTAAGCAGACTGGTAACTTTATCTATTCCATATTCTTCTAAAGCATTAATCATTTCTGTTGTGACGCTGTCTGGACCGGGGGTTTTGCCAGATTTCATATGATTAAGAGCATTCTGAACCTCCATCTTCAAAATTGCTGGCCCTTCATTGTTATTTTGAACAATATATTGTTCGTCTCTGCTATCGTCATAAAGGTTTTTCACGTAATCTGACCATACATGTAAAATCTGATCTTTTTCTATTATGACTCTTCCATCTTTTGTCTTTAGGCAGCCTGCTGATGTACGTGTTCTTTGATTAGTAATCTCCTGAATTCTTTTGTGCATTAGTTTCGCATTTTTACTGTTGTGTTGTTTTTCAATTTCTCTGCAATTTTTCTCAAGCCATGTTTCTTTAGCCTCCTTACATAAGGTTCTGACTTTTCTGTGAATTTCTTCATATTTGGCAGGATTATTTTTGTTCTGTCTTCTTGTTTCCATTAGTTGTAAAATTTCTTCAGTCATCCATGTCTTACGGCCAACTTTCTTTACTTTTGGAATAGTTTTTTCTGCTGCACAACTGATTGAATTCTTCAGCATTTCCCATTGATCATCTACATCTTGAAATAGGATCTCTAGATCAGACAATACGTTTACGTTCAGTAGTTTGCTATTGCTTTCTGAACGACTGGCACCCATACAGTTTCATAAAAAACCAACGATAGCCGGTCTGCTGCCAAATCGCCAGCAGCTGTGTTTCGAACGCGGTATGCAGGATTACAAACTGCGCCCGAAACTCCCTTGGCCACGGAGCCGGTCAAGTGTTAGAGCCGCACATATATCAAGGAACACGAGTCTCTGTGGCGAAGTTGTTATGCCGCGTGCTTGCGCTCCGAAGGTTATGAGTTCGATTCCGGTCTATGTCGTTCGGTTCACGAGTGCAGCTTTCTCGGAGATTCGTGGGGATGGTCGTTGGAGCTATGGAGTTCATGCTCTGTGCGACGCTTTCTTTAGGTCGTCCTGCAGAAAGAGACCGAGCCATATGGGATAAAACCTGGTGCAATAAAGTCGATCCTCTCGACTTTTAAACACTTTTGTATATACTAAGCAACAGAAGGTATCTTTTAGAGGCCCTAAGCCTATCGAGTATGTGGTGTTAGATCCATATCCTTACAGACAAATAGGCACCCCTAGCGAGATGTGGGCAGTATCAAGTTGGCTTCCTTTAAGACATTTCCTGATGCCCATTTTAGACTGGGTTGTCCTAGGAGTCCAGGTGAAGTTTTAAAACATCCGCCTCGAAGTGAATTCGATTTCATGATCACCAGGCCGACAGGAAAGTGTCTAGCAATGACGCTGCTGCGACTCCCTCATATATACTAGGCTATGCATAATACGGCAGGATGCTCAGTTACATTCACCTTCTCCCTTCCTTATCAAACGATCTCCAGAAAGAAGATTCTGTGAATAATAATCTTCAACAAATGTCCCGTTAAATGGTTTAGTCTAAAAAGATAACGGCTCTTGGCGTTCTGGATGAGTTCTGTTAATGATGTTCCTCAATGCCACCAGACTTTTCAGCATATTTTATCTCGGTCTGCCTCTCTACTGCCGATCTTCCCTTTCGTCACGATGTTCTCAATGCCTCTCTAATCATTTTATGACCAACGAACACTTTGTCATTTTCTTACAGTTGTATATACATTTCTTTATCCTACTTGCTTTATCCTGTTCCGTTGTTAACTACTCTGGCAGTCCAAGATATGGGCAACATTGGTTTCAGAAACCATATCTCCACTGCCTCCAAGCACTTCCTAATTTGTTCTGTTACATTCCATGGTTCACTACCACACAGCAGAACAAGTTCCATATACGATTTAGATTTAAGTAAATTTAGGAGCATTTCCGAGAATAACATGGGACCAGTTTTTCGGGCCATGTTGGTAAGTAACATAATCACTTCTAGAACATTACGCATTAAAACGTATTTAAATCGCTAAAAGCGAAGACAAAGCATCTTTAAAAGGACTTAGCATACTCAACTGATTCAGTGCCAAGCACAAGGTAGGTTAGGACAAAACACTGTACACAATTAAATCAACAATTATTATAATGTACATTTCCATTCACTGAGCATTGCTATTGCGGAAGATCTCACGAAACAAATCAAACAACATGATGACCCTAATATGGCAATATATTATCCTTCTGTTCAAATGGGATTTGAGGGGGGAGGGGGGGGGGGTAACTTTAGCTATATATTATCCTTCGGCACTGAATCAGTTAAAAGCTAATAATGTTCGTAGTGTACTGTCGTCTAAATGTGTGTGTTTTTTATTATTATATATTTTGCATTCTTAGTATTTGCGTTTGACGACACATTTGTATGCCATCAATTAGGATGGGTAACATCAAAGAGGGGATTACAAATAGCTTTTTGGTGATTGTTTTTGGAACGGTAGCGCACGGACAGCAATCAGACACATCGAGAAACTTCAAATGGTATATAAAATGTGGTTTCTGGGGGAAATGTAAAGAATACTATGGAAGGAGAGGGAAAAAAAAATGAGTAAGTCCTTTAAAGAATAAATGAAAAGTGTACATTATTTTAGAAATTTGACTTAGACAGTTAAGATCTTTTGCGCACAATATAAGGTGACATAAACTTCAAAATTTGTGACATCTGGCAAAATTAATGGGGAAAAGGGCAAGGAAAGGCCAAACAGATAAATACCCGGATGTCTTGACCCCCATGGCATAATTCGTGACAAGAACAGAACCCTGATCCAAGACTGTAGATCGTGTGAAATTGTGAACCATGACAGCCCATGACATTATCAGCATGGCACATGATGCCGATGGCACGCGGAGAAAACATAATAGGGCTGTTTCAACTCTTGCAGGCTAAACATCTGGGGCCCAGATCTGGAAGTGTTCTTGCATGGAAGGTTATTGTCGTGGTTGACTGAAGTAAACAAACATCAAAGGACCCGGTTTTACACGCATTGCTGAGTATTGGGCATATGATGCTCGCCCTATGTTTATATTGACCACCATTCGGTACCCGAGGCGTGTTGTGGTCTTTACTTTCCCAAGGAATATCCCGGTAATCATGCTCCTCTGGGTTACCTTAGTGTGTGATTACTTACTACCAAACTGACTGATTGCCTATGATCTGTTTGTCATTCAACTGAGCAGCGGGTGGCCGAGGTTCGAATCGTGCCTCGTGTGACTTGGGATGTGTGTTCGGTTATCGGCAAGGCTTGGGGTCTTTATTAGAATTGTCGTCTATAGTAGTGCATAATTTCTTATTCTACCACTTAGTAGGTTTGTCATCTATACTTGCACATAATTTCTTATTCTCCCACTTAGTAGGTTTGTCATCTATACTTGCACATTATTTTTCATTCTACTTCAGCAGATTTTTCTTAAATACTTGTACATGCATTTCTCGTGCTTCTTTTATCATCTTCTCAAATTGTTTGACCGAAATTATAAACAGGTTAAATATCGAGGACGTTGCATGTAAACAATGTAATAAACATTGCTTAAACACAATTTAATAAACAATCTAAAATAATAAACAATCTAAAATAAGTTCCGTCCCCTAGTTACTGAGTTGTGTACGTGGAGCGACACTGTGAGCAGTGGATTTCAGGTGAAATTGTATAACATCTGTCAGTTGTTTTTATTGTGAACTGTGTATTCAGAAAAAATGGCGGCCGGAAGGTTGCTGAACTAGCTGGTTTTGCCGTATGCAGAAATGTTTGTGCAACTGCTGTTTTTCTAGTGACTGTCTCTTCCACAGAGGATGAACTGTAATTTGTTACGTTTCGTGTCTCTTTAAGACTTAAAAGTGAGTCCGTTTATATCAGTAAATTGTTTTTATAATTTTCAGTTACCGTTATGTTTTCTTCGTTAGCTATGTTATAGTAATGATCGATACTATTACGATGTTGAAGTCATTTGTGCACATTTATTTTAAAATTAAAACGTGGACGATCATTTCATTCCCACCGCCATTTTTTAATCATTTTTAAATGATTTTAGAATTGTCTTCAACAATCACTTTTTATTTTCTCCAGTTCTCTACGTGATGATTCTTAGTTAAATTTACCAAGTTCTTTTCTTGGTGCCACAAAAATGTAGGTTACATTTCCATAATTTTATTTTAAAAATATTTTTTTTTTTTTTAAATAGAGGATAGTACCAGACAGAATGACTTTAAAAAGTAAAGACCGCTGGTATAAAATTATAAATGGTATATTGACCACATTACTCAAGTGTCAATGACTGGTCTGTAAAAATAGGAGGCCAGCACCATATACTATACCCAGTACACCTGAAGGCATGAAAATGTGTTTTTATTACGTAGAGATCTCATCATATTACTCTTATACATTGATAACATTGGGGTGTCAATGTAACGCATAAACAGCGGGAGGGTATATATAGTTTTTGGGCTTCATGTATCGAGATTATATTGTCTCTGTTATGGACATATTTGTTCTAGTATCTCCATGGGGTGGTGTAGACTGGGAAACGGTCATGGGCAAATGGGACTCTGGCTTGCAAGGAGGAGACAGATTTTTCTGTACTAAACCTACGACTGGCCTAGCAAGCCAGCAGGGGATATTTCCTACTACTCAAAGAAAAAGAAAGACGTAGTTGAAATATTCTGTTGTATCTCATTCACTTTTATATACGTGTTTGAATATATTATCCCCTCTGCTGTGTGTCCACCGTGACGAGGTAGAGGGGCTTGTGCGTCCCAATGACCCCAAGAGCTATGCCGACGGTAGCACAGCTACTGGTAGGGCCACCCATGTCGGACAGGTCAAGGGAGAGGGACCAGACGAAGAGACACACAAACCTGCTTGCTGCCTTGTAGGTAGACTGGGGACAGTCAAAGGCTAGGGAAAGCACCCCGAATACATGCTTGTCGAAATCAGATGTACTGAGCCACAGGCTTGACAAAGCAGTGCAACGTAAAACCTGCTGCCTTGTAGGTAGACTGGGGACAGTCAAAGGCTAGGGAAAGCATCCCGAATAAATGCTTGTCGAAATCGGATGTACTGAGCCATAGGCTTGACAAAGAAGTGCAACGTAACTTTATAATTTCATGATGCCACAGATGAAAATTAATCGTTATGGTGCTAATCCCGTGAAGTCCCATCAGGCGGTGATAGTGCCGGGCCCCCTGCCTCGAGGGGGTCCACCCATGACTACTGGTGGTCACCTTCCCCTGTGCTGTGGAGTCAAGGCACAGAGGAGTAGGTTAAGAGCTATTGACCAAACACCCCGGACACTCAACATACTACAATGGAATGCAGAAGGAGTTTATAACAAGAAAGCCTCCCTAACACAGCGTCTTCATAAAGATGGAATAGATGTGGCATGCATTCAAGAGACACACCTCAACGCCAATCGCACATTTTCGGTCAAGGGATATCAGGCCACACGTTTCGACCGCGAAGGACACAAAGGAGGAGTTGTAATACTTACACGAAATACAATACCTTGCAGCGAAGTATCTGTGATCTCTGACAACCAAACGGAAATTATAGGTGTTGATATAATGATAAAGGACGTGAAAATAAGAATTTACAATCTGTATAGCCCGGCAGATAAGGATCTCACACTCTCAAACATGAAAATAACTGACACAAATTGCATTGTTGTCGGAGACTTTAATAGCCGTTCAGAAAGATGGGGATACCCAGATACTGACAAAAGAGGAGATGAAGTGGAGGACTGGGAAATAGACTCAAATCTCCATCTACTCAACAAAGCGGATGACACACCGAGCTTCTACTCCAGAAGATGGATTACCACTTCTACTCCAGACTTAGCTTTCTGCACAGGAGACATCCTCCACAAAATCGATCGCAATGTGCTTGACCAATTAGCAGGTAGTGACCACAGACCAATCAAGCTTGTAATAAATATGGAGTATGTTCCACAGGCGCAAAAGCCTTTGCCCCGCTGGAATTACAAACGAGCAGATTGGGACAGATTTGCCATACTAACAGACAAATATTGTGAAAACATAAATACACAATATGGCAACATGAAGCAAATGGTGGAAAGTCTAAACAGAGCAATAATACAGGCGGCCACTGAGTCTATTCCAAGAGGAGCGAGAAAAAATTACAAACCATACTGGACTGAGGAACTACAAATTTTGGAGGACAAAGCTGAAGATGCTAGGAAGACCGCAGAGAGAGAACAAACAACTGAAGCGAACATCTCTCTCAAAGCCATCTCAGCAAAATATAAAAGAACAGTAAATCAAACAACAAGAGATTGTTGGAGAAAAAAAACAGAAAACCTGAATTTTGACAGGGATGGAAACAAACTATGGAAACTAGTGAAAGCCATGAACAATGAAGGACCTAGAAACAAACAAATAACAATTAAACAAGGAAATGCCTTGCTTACAGGAAAAAAGGCTGCAAATGCACTAATGGAACACTATGCCAGTGCAAACCACATTGATATTACAGCCGAACAGAAGAAAGCAATCAAAGATAAACAGATACTTCATAGATATACAGAGACAGCAGCAGAATATATGATGGCAAATCTAACAATGGAAGAAATGGAACAGGCAATGAATACCCTAAAAAAGAAGACATCACCAGGAAAGGATGGAATCACAAATGAAATGCTAATAGGACTAGGCACTAAGGCAAAAAAGAAACTACTAGCAGTCCTAAATTACAGCTGGAAGAGGGGAATAGTCCCACAGGCATGGAAGGAAGCTATACTAATACCAGTCCCAAAGAAAGGAAAAGACCTGGAAGAACCAAATGGCTATCGACCTATCAGTCTTCTTAGCTGTGTAGGAAAATTAATGGAACGCATTATCAATGGCAGGCTAACATGGCATCTGGAAGAAAACCAACTCTTAACACCTCACCAAGCAGGATTAAGAAAGTACAGATCCACTGAAGATCAAATAACCTATATAGCTCAGGAAATAGAGGATGTCTTCCAAGAGAAAAAGCACACACTAGCGGTCTGGATAGATTTAGAAAAAGCATTTGATAAAGTATGGAAGGAAGGACTGAAAGTAAAACTGCAAAAAATGCATGTTTGTGGGAAAATGTACAAATGGATCAGCCACTACCTTGAGAACAGAACTGCCAGGACAAAAGTACAAGGACAAACCAGCAAAATGATGCTGTTGGAGCAAGGTGTCCCCCAAGGAGGAGTTCTTTCACCAACATTATTCCTAGCATATATAAACGACATCACGGAAAAGTTTCCAGCCAGAGTACACACATCATCCTTTGCAGATGACCTAGCCATATGGACATCTGAAGAATATATTAGTACAGCTAACAGCAGAATACAGCAAGCCCTATTAGCGCTAGAGGACTGGTCAAAATCATGGCTAGTGAAGATAAGTGAGGAGAAAACAACATGCACAGTGTTCTCCCTCTCAACTAAAACTCAGCAACCTAAGCTGGTATTGAATGGAAAAATGTTGCGCCATGAAGAAAATCCAAACTATCTAGGAGTCACCTTTGATCGTCGCCTGACATGGAAGACACAGGTTGAGAAAAATCGAACAAGAGCAAGGCAAAGAATGGCAATCATGAAAAAGCTTGCTGGTACAACGTGGGGAGCAGATGAGAAAGTTCTCAAGAAGTTATATACTGGACGGGTGAGGCCAGTACTGGAATATGGCATTGCAGCTTGGGCAACAGCAGCTAAGTCAAACTTTAACAAAATAAGTAGAGTCCAAAATCAAGGAATGCGAATCATAACTGGAAGCCTGAAGACAACGCCTATTAATGAATTAGAAAAGATCACTTGTTTACAACCAATGCAGGATAGAAGAGATAGCAGAGCCCAGCAACAAGCTGAAAAATTTAGAAGATTGACAGACCACCCTATGTATAAGAGGTTTAGTGGTTTTGGAAAGGGAAGACTGAAGCGTAGCAACTTTGTAGAAACTGCAAAACGAAAGATTAGGGCAGATCCCATACTTAACATATCAACAGTCAAACCCATTTACAATGCAGACAAGTTCCCAGCTTGGAGACAGCAGCAACTGCCTGAGATGATAGAAAACATTCCTGGTATTGAGAAAAAGAACACTCAGCATGAAACC
Organism: Cepaea hortensis; assembly: GCA_963921405.1. NCBI lineage: Eukaryota > Metazoa > Mollusca > Gastropoda > Stylommatophora > Helicidae > Cepaea > Cepaea hortensis. The sequence goes on along the minus strand of OY992885.1, from coordinate 82,306,791 downwards.
GAAAGAAGAGAAATAACCCTAAACTACATAAAAGAACATTACCCAAGCAGCAATTGGACCCATGCATATACAGATGGATCAGCCAAAAATTCAGTAGAGAATGGAGGAGGAGGAATTCTCCTAAATTTAAAAAATGGAGTGAAAAAAACACATTCAGTGGCAACTGGAAAGTTTTCAAGTAACTTCAAAGCGGAGGTAGAGGCTCTGAAAACTGCAGCAGAAATGCTCTTGATGGAGGAAAATAAAGAGACGCAAATAGCTATCTTTACAGATGCAAAGTCAGCTGTCTCAATACTGAAGAGCAATAACAGCACAGAAATAGCTGACCTAAGAGCAGCACTCCATGGTCTATGCCAGAAATCACAAAAAGTTGTAATACAGTGGATCCCATCACATTGCAGTATACCTGGAAATGAAGAGGCTGACAGACTGGCAAAAGAGGGCGGACGACTACCACAGCCTGACATAGACATAACCTATAATGAGGCAAAGAGGTTGATAAAAAGCACTTATAGAACCAAATGGGAATCAGAGCATCCAGGCCACCAGAAGGATGATGCATATTACAAACTCGACCGAAGAGAACAAGTAGCAATCTTCAGACTCCGCACAGGACACAACAGGTTGAAATACCACTTGTTCAACAAACTAAAGATAGGAGATACAGATGAATGTAATTGTGGAACTGGTAAAATGACAGCTAAACATTTGCTGCAAGAGTGCCCAATATATGCAGAACAGAGAAAGATATTTTGGCCCACACCTGCTTCATTCGAGGACAAGCTCTATGGAAATATCAACAAGCTCAAGTCGACTGCAGCTTACTTTAACTGTATTCAGGTTGACATTTAAATGTACATGAAGTATTTAGACTGCCACACTTCATACCACAGGCATGTCGGTTACACAAGCCTCCCAGAGGCATGAAATGGAATATTGCTTGGATAGCAAATCCATTACGTGGAAAGTCCGAATCAAAAGCTTACTGTGTGGGCTTCAAAAAAGGTGGAAAAAGTGTCCTAGTGGCACAAAATGGAATATTGCTTGGATAGCAAATCCATTACGTGGAAAGTCCGAATCGAAAGCTCACTGTGTGGATGTCATCTGCAAACTACATTCTTCTGGCTTCTGGAAGAACAGCCTATGGTGAACGGAAGGCCCAATATACGGAAGTGAGGCTAAGCAGCCATGTGCAGGACGTGACGATTCCTTGGGTGAGCCCAGTACCAGAGCGGTGTGTGATGGCTCTGCAATTATGGAAGCCTCCTTGGATGGCGGGGAATGCCCTTGGTCTGCCCCTGCCTTCCCTTGAGGGCCGACCAGGATGCCTTTGGCTGTTCTATATTTGCCAGCTGGGATGGGAGATAACACCACAACAGTGAGAGTCTAACGTCCTAAGAAACCCCCGGGAAGGTTAACCCGGTCAACAAATGCCCGCAGAAGTCGGATGTGTCGGCCTAACGGCGCAAGAACGCAGCTCTGCTGTAAACAGGCACAACGCAATCACGTCCGAAAAAAAAAAACTCCGGATGAACGAAGAAGAAGAAGAACTGTAATTTTAGTGGCGGACTGTTTTGTTAGTATTCTGGCAGCGGTCTCTTGTATGTATGCCTGTGCATTTTCTTGGTTTGTCAAGGATAGCTGTCTGTTCCACTTTGCACATGGTACAGTGAGGAGTATTTTGTGTGATATTCACTGATAAAGGAACGGGACATTATGGGGTGGCCCTTTGCGGTGAAATTTTAACCGCTAGCCAGTAACAAACTGATATAATAACCACTAACATATGAGATAAAGTAGATATCAGAAAACACAATAGACAACAGAAGAATCCACACGTTTGGTGTCTAGAGTGCCTATTGACACTGGGGGGGGGGGGGGCTGAGTGGTCTCGAGGTATGGTGTCCGCCTCGAGTGCTGGAGGTCCCGGGTTCAGGCCCCAGTGAGGACCGGGATTTATTTAAAAAATCCACCTGGACTACCAGTAATAAAATTTCCCCTGGTCTCTGGGTAGTGAGATCGGACGCCCGTGTGTATTGTTGCGCACGTAAAAATTCCCTTGGCAGTTAGAAATCGAAAAAGAGTAGCCTAATGGCGCTGCCCGGGCAACATTTCGAGTTAAAAATCTACCCAAAGTATTTCAGGATCCTCGCCGATGCAACGGAGTTCGTGCATTGAGCTGAGTTTCTCCAGACTCAGGTTTGAGTTAGGAGGAAAATGGAGCACTTATGGGTTAAATCGTGTGCCGTGATGTTGATCCAACGACTAAACTAAACTAAACTAAACTAAACTATTGACAACGTAAAGTTGTTCATTGAGACCGCGATATTTTCGCGAATGAGTGATATTTCTATTAGCCTGACCAACATCGACGTATTCATTTATATAATTGCTATGGATTACTCATATATTGTGGCTCAGCATTATAAAATATGATCTGTGGTAACTAGTTCTCTTCCGCAACTCATAAGAATATCATGGACATACATTACAGCTCAGTTCCCCGGGACGACGTTGCCACATATTCTCCAACCATTTCAAACTCAAAAGTGAAAATCCCCCGACGGTTGTTATCTGCACAGCCGCAGTTATTGTTCCTGGTCTATTGATCCTGGTGGGGCTGCTAGGCCCAAGTTGCCTTTCCCGAATTTAATGACATCATTTTGGTGGCGTCTTTTACGAGCTTGCTACAAGCAGTTGTTAGCAATAGGTGTAGCGTATTATACTTTCAGGCTTCGCTAGACCACAAAAGCAACTCCTAAGTAGTGTCTTTCTTCACGGGTCATTAATCTGTACTTACGCACGCTGTCCAACGCGGCTCGAAGTGCCTGGTTGTGGTACCTTTGGTATAAGAGTTTCACACGAAATGTAGTCATTTCGTTTGTCTACACGGCCACAGTCGGTGGTTCTCAACTTTGAGGAATGGACGCGGATCATTGAGTGTTTACATCCTGTTTAAAAAAAAAAAAAAACACCTTAGATACAGAAGGTTATGGAGCCGAGGTAGCGCAGTGGCTAGCAAGCTTGCCTACCTGTTCAGTTGTCTTATGGTCGAATCCCCGACGAGACGGTTTTTGTGTTGGTGGTAAACTGTCTGAGTTCCAAGATCGACGAAGTCTAAAATTGGTACCAGGAAATTTAGTGGAAAGAAAAGGCAGCTTCTGTGATATTGACACATCACCTATCGAGTACGAATTGGTCTTGAAAAATATGATGCTAATACTCTATATCTAAAATACTCTATATCTAAAACACTCTAAATCTAAAACAGTTCAATGTTTTTAAAGGGGCTCTTTACTTGACTGCTTTTGTTTTCTTCTTCTCTTATTGTATTGAAGATTAACTTTCTATTAATAATGGAAGGACCCGGTTAACGTCGGGGTTACGTTCTTGGAAAACGCGACTTTAAGTGAAACAACGTATAGCGAAAACACTATTTCCCATAGAGTTAAATGAAATACAGTGTATTATGTAATACTTTTTGATAGTTGTTGATATTTATTGGCTAAACAGAGGTGGGTTGGGGGGAGGGCGAGTGGTAGAATTATTGGGATGTAGAGACATTAAATGTAAGGTGTGGAATGCGCCTGGCCCTGCAGCCAGCAGGGTTAGGATCGGCTAGCCTCTCCCAGGAGGGGTGAAGAGCGAAAATTAGTAGCCTGCCGATGACCCGCAGACTACACAAGTCAACCCCCACCTCCACGTGGTGCAGACCGGGCAACCATGACCGCGAGGTCATGGGCTAACGGGGCTATGGCTCGCCATAGGGGATGGACTCCCTGTGGTCAGATTAGTGTCCTAAACCTGCGACTGGCCTAGCAAGCCGGCAGGGGATCTTCATACTGCTCGTAGAAAAACTAAGAAGTATAAACGGACTGACAGAATATCGAGAAGACATGTGAGTAGAATAGTAAAGAGGGAAAAACAGAAAGACTGGGAAGAGTATGGAGAAACCCTAAATAAAAACTACAAGGAGGCAACCAGAAACTTCTACAAAAAGATAAGTGCAATGCGAACCAGAGGAGTACCCTTTGACCCAACTGAAATAATTAACAGCGAAAATGGAGAACCAATAAGTGAACAAAAACACATCCTAATAAGATGGAAGCAGTATTTCGAACAACTTCTCAACATCCCATCAGATGTCACAGGAATTCAAGAGACCTACACAGATGTCACCGAGGAACTAGAACCAGACATACTAAAAGAAGAAATTATAGAAGCCATCAGATTAGCCCCATTGAACAAATCACCAGGACAGGATGAAATACCAAATGAACTAATTAAAGCAGCAAGGGAAGTAGGAACAGCTTGGCTACATAGACTATTCAACCATGTTTGGGTAGAACAACAGACACCACGAGACTGGGGAAACGCCATAATTATCCCAATTTGGAAAAACAAAGGCAGCAAAAGAGATTGCACACAATACAGAGGCATTTCACTGTTGAGTCATACTGGGAAAATATTTTGCAAAATTCTTGAAAAAAGATTACGAACTACTTTAGAACCCCAGCTAAGCGAAACGCAGCTTGGATTTAGGAAAAACAAAGGATGCACAGACGCCATTTTTGCTCTTAGACAACTTATAGAAAAATCAATTGAATTCAATGAAACACTCTACTTAGCCTTTGTTGACCAAGAAAAGGCATTTGATAGGGTAGATAGAAACAAGCTGTGGGAAATCCTTAAACAATATGGAGTGAGTACACATCTAACAAACCTATGTAGAAGTTTATACGACAACAGTGAATGCATAGTGAGAGCAACTGGAGGACACTCAGAACCCTTCACCATAAGATCTGGAGTACGACAAGGTTGTGTCCTGTCCCCTCTCTTGTTCATAACATATATAGACAACATATGTAAAGAAACCAGCCAAGCAGAGACAGCAAGAATACCGCATGACGAGAACACAGAAGAAGAACCATCTGCAAATCTAACCATTAGAGAACTCCTGTTTGCGGACGACCAAGCACTAATAGCAAAATCAGAAGCTGAATTACAAGACCACATGAATAGTCTAAACGAAATGTGTAGGGAACATAACATGAAAATTAGCACAAGCAAAACAGAGGTAATGACTATAACTAAAGAAGAACAAACAGCAACAATTCACCTAAACGAACATCCCTTGAAACAAGTAAAGAGCTTCAAGTACCTAGGAAGTATAATATCATCAAATGGCAGATCAGAAGACGAGATCGAAAATAGGTGCAATAAGGCAAATCAACTCATTGGACAAATGGCACCAATACTAAAGAACAAACATGTATCAATAACTACTAAGAAAGCACTTTACAACACAATCTTCCTACCAACTCTGTGCTACCAATGCCAAACCTGGACAATGACAGAAAAAGAGAAAAGAAAAATCACAACAACAGAAATGAGGTTCCTGAGAAGAATACTCAACGTATCAAGAAGAGATAAGATCAGAAATGAAGAAATCAGGACTAAAGTGGGGGTTAAAGCTGCTCTAGATTTTATTAGAAAGCAGCAAGTCAAATGGTTTGGCCATGCAAGTAGGCTACCAGTCAACAGCATGCCACAACAGGCAATGACGTACAGACCAGATGGAAACAGAGGAAGAGGCCGACCACGTAAACGCTGGACGGAGGGAATAACAGAATCCATGGGAATGTCGATATACGAAGCCCATAACCGGGCACTCTCACGAAGTTTATACTTCACCTCGACACCGCAAGGTACAAGAGGAACATGATGAGATGAGAGACATTAAAACAATGACTCGCTCCAAAACTATCATCAGCACTACTAGTACTGCTCTCACCAGCTTTCTTAGCTAGATCTTAATAGAGAGAGAATTTGCTTTCTCTTGGATAACCATCTTGCTCACGGGCATATTCCGTTGGTTATGGTCTTCAATCCAGACGGCCAATAGTGCTTCCATGTTCTCCATAAGAGTACTTCTGGTACGAGTGATTTTGGAAGCACTCAAAGGGGTTACGTATTTAGCACCCTCTTTGATTTTGTCAGCACCTGCACAAATTGTCCTTACCGTGGTTAGAGGCAAACCATGGACTTTACCGATATCAACAGCCCGATCGCCAGCCTCAAAACGACGTAACACATCTAACTTCACTTAAAGAGTGATACTTTTCCTAGTTCTCTTACAACCAGATACACTATCAACGCTTACTGTGCGCTTTGAACTCATAATTATGGGCCATTAGATGATGCAATCCTGGAAAAATGCACTGCAAAAAATTTAAAATGGTGACGTTAACGCAACATAGCAACACAGGTGACGATGTTATAGCGGAACGTATCGACGTAAAGTGAAGTTATGTCCCATTGTGACAACGACGTTATAGCGAAATGACGTAAACCGAAGCGACGTATAGCAGGGCCTTCCTGTACTCTTGATTAATTGATTGGCTGACTAATTGGTTGATTATTTAATTGGTTGGTTGATTAGTAGGTTCGTTGACAAGCTGGTTGTTTGGTTGATTAGTTAGTTGGTTGACTAATTGGTTGGTTGGTTGGTTGATTGGCAGACTAGGTGTTTGGCTGATTAGTTGGTTGCTGACTAGTTGGTTGGTTGACTATAGTTGGTTGGTTGACCAGTTTCTTAGTTGATTAGTTGGTTGGCTGACTAGGTGTTTGGCTGATTAGTTGGTTGCTGACTAGTTGGTTGGTTGACTATAGTTGGTTGGTTGACCAGTTTCTTAGTTGATTAGTTGGTTGGCTGACTAGTTGATTGGTTGATTTTTTGGTTTGTTGATTGGTTACTTTATTGACTGATTAGTTGGTTGGTTGATTGGTTGGTTGTTTGGTTGATTAGTTGGTAGGCTGACTAGTTGGTTGGTTGACAAGCTGATTTTAAGGTTGATTAGTTAGTTGATTGACTAAGTGCTTGGTTGATTGATTAGTTGGTTGGTAGACTAGGTGGTTGGCTGAATAGTTTGTAGCTGAATTGTTGGTTGGTTGACTAGTTGGTTGGTTGACTAGTTAGTTCGTTGGTTGAGTAGCTGGTTGGTTGATTTCTTGATTGGTTGATTAGTTACTTTATTGACTGATTAGTTGGTTAACTAACTAGTTGATTGGTTGATTTCTTGGTTGGTTGGTTGGTTAGTTGGTTGGCTGACTAGTTGGTTGGTTGATAGTTGGTTGGTTGATTAATTGACTGGTTAACTAGTTAATCGGTTGACTAGTTGGTTGGTTGAGTAGTGAGTTGGTTGATTGATTACACTGACATTGTTAACGGCAGGTTCGAACATCAGTGTGCCTATGCTTTCAACTTGTTATATTGTCACGCGTGTCCTCTACTCTTCTCTTCTTTTCTTTACTCATGTCAGTGTCAATCAATACTTATGTTAATCTAGAATATGTTATCAGCGTTCATCACGATAACGCTAACGCGCACGTTATTATGCACTGATCCGTCAGCTCATAGTCTTGTGCATTCGACATCCACAGTTGCGCCTTTTGGATTTCCCTTCCTTAGGCTTTAGCGGGTGTTCTGGTGTAACTGTTAGTACGTTACGCTGGCAATGGCGTGAACTTGGTTGGACAAAAGTTGTATGTCTGCTCTCGTCGTTCGATATTGGGGGAAAGAATGGTTGCCTATAATGTTGACTTCTCGTCCTTGACTTTGGGACGTAAATTACAAGTGCCCCAGATGTCGGAGTGGCTTCGCCTGATGGTGAAAGACACTGGTAATAGGAAAAGCTAACCCACACGCATAAATCGCTTCAGTTCACTAGAAGTAGTAGCATGTGTATGGATTACGTTTCAGTTCAAAGCGAGCGAGCAAACCCCCCCCCCCCCCCCCCCCCCCCCGCCCCCCACCGGAAAAAACAAACAAAACAGAAACAATACTTGCTGACAGGGAGTGTCCTCAACACCAGTTTGAGAACCGCGTGTCTAAACCACTTCATAAACCATTATATTTCGGAGTTATCTTTCCCTAATCGGCCCCCCAACTCAGTGGCCTGTTTACCTATCACTGTTTTAATGTAGGAGTTGTGGCTATGAATACCCAGTTCTTTATCAGCCATCTCTCCCCCCGAAACTCTAAATCGCACATTATCTTCTATTTAATCGTTGTATTGGCGATATATTTTTGTCTTTAATACTGACGCCACACACTATGTGGTAAATCTTTGCGTTAAAATTTGCTCTCGGGTTTTTATGCCCGCTGGAGTTGTGAGAAGTTGAGTGTGGCGCTGTGGTAAGCTTCACTTTTTACTGCCCCGGCTATTATTGGGATGTGTACGGTGATAAACTCCCGGTCTCCCTGGTCTAGGTGTTAGCAACTTTCTCCGTAATCCCGTTTATCCACGTGAGCCAACGCGGCTGCGTGAGAACTGGTAGCGGTTCTCGCCTTCCCGTTACTTACGGGACACGTGAGCCGGCCGCTCAGAAGGCAATGGCAAACTACTGAGCGTAATCTTGCCAAGAAATCAACAACAGCGGTAAAATGCTGGTGTTGACAGTGATGTCATGTAATAGGATGTATGGAAAAAAAAAACGGCTATAAACTAGCTAGATGGATTAACTATTTGGAGGATCGGCTGGCCGAGTGGCTGAAACGCCGGGCTCTTCTTCGGGAGACCCGTGTTTGAATCCTCGGTAAGGCGTGGAGTTTTTTCTGTCGGGGCAAAAAGAAAACTCTAACCTGCACAGATCGCGGCGACTGCACTAGCCAGGTGACCTTAATTCCACAGGCTCAAGACCTACACCGCAAGGTATTATAGGCAGCAAATGACAGGAGCCAATTTTGTTAGACGGACACGCTTGAATAGTTGACTGGTTGTATTGTCTTTGTTGTAAGTAGTAATTGGTGACTGGGTGGCTTGGAGGTACGGCGTCCGATCTTTTAAGGAAAAGAGCGATCGTTCTTAAATTCGTTTTGCGCTGATAGAGAGGTAGAGAGTTCAGTCCTTAACCTGGTGTTAAGTTGGACTGGTTCAGAAAACAGTAGCAAATTATTGAATGTTAATATTGCCAAGAAAATAAACCAGGGGTTGATCGCAACGTACTGCATATCAAAGCCCCCCCGCCCCCCTCTCTTCTCCAAATCCAATTGCAGTCGATCTAGTGTCGAGAAAATAGACTTTTGGCACTTGGAGTCGATCTAGTATCGACAAAATAGACGCTGGGCAATTGGAGTCGATCTATTTCCGACAGAATAGACTCTGGGCAGTTGGAGTCGATCTAGTATCGACAAAATAGACTCTGGGCAATTGGAGTCGATCTAGTATCGACAAAATAGACTCTGGGCAATTGGAGTCGATCTAGTAATGACAAAATAGACTCTGGGCAATTGGAGTCTATTTAGTATCGACAAAATAGACTCTGGGCAGTTGGAGTCGATCTAGTATCGACAAAATAGACTCTGGGCAATTTGAGTCAATCTAGTGTCGACAAAATAGACTCTGGGCAATTGGAGTCGATCTAGTAATGACAAAATAGACTCTGGGCAATTGGAGTCTATTTAGTATCGACAAAATAGAATCTGGGCAATTGGAGTCGATCTAGTATCGACAAAATAGACTCTTGACAATTTAAGTTGATCTAGTATCGACAAAATAAGTGGCACCTTGTCGTCTTTGCAGACGAAAGTATGTGAATTGGAAGTAGAGCTAAAATTCCAAAGCACAATGCCTGGGCATGAAATCAAAGAACGCGTGTTGCCCATGCAGCATGATCCCTCTCTCGGCCTTGCCTTGTTATCTCCAGAGGAAAGGATAACCAGTACGTCTGGAACAAGGTAGACTGCAGATGTTGGCGGCTCAGCATCGAGCCTCCAAAAGCAGGAGATTGTTAGCGGCCGGGCCCTCACATCCGAGGGATTTGATTTAGAGATGTTCAGCCATAACCCTCAGCTGAGTACCTTATACCGAGTGTCTGAACCGGTATGAGCGTGTACATCTGTCATCGTAAGTCTCTGGACGTACAAAAGCGTGTACTACCTCCAGACTCCCAGCCTGACATTGTCTACAGTGCGGATCCCGCGACCAGTGAGAATCCGCCCTCCGGAGATATTGCTCCTCTATGTTGCGAACAAATCTCCTGACTGAATAAGTAAAGAAACGACAAAATAGACTCTGGTCAATTTAACAATTTCATGAGAAGGAAAGGTCAAAATGCAGATCTGGTCACGTTATCTTAATGTGCTATGCCTAGTATATCTGAAGACCTAACATACCATATCCTCAGCGCAGTATTTTCCTTTGGGTTACTATTATTATTAATATTTTAAAAACAAATTAAGTTAGTTGCATGCCCTTTAAGGACGTCGCAATCAACACCAACATTTAGTGGCTGTGTGTGATTTACTAGGCAAGTTTACGTGCAGTAGTTTGCCACTGCTTTCTCCACGACCGACCCTCATACCACTGTTAAACATTAGCAGAAGATGGTCTGCTTCTAAATCGCCCGCAACTGTTTTAAAACTCGGAATGCGGGATTCTTCTTCTTCTGCGTTCATCCAGTTTTTTTTTTTTCCGGATGTGATTGCGTTATGCCTGTTTACAGCAAAGCTGCGTTCTTGCGCCGTTAGGCCGACACATCCGACTTCTGCGGGCATTTGTTGACCGGGTTAACCATCCCGGGGGAATGCGGGATTGTATATACCTTTCTTTATCACTTCGCAATAGACGCTGGCAAGAGTTAGTACATAAATGTATTGTTAGAGCTATAAATGTGTGTTTGTGTGTTTGTGTATACACGTGTGTCTGCACGTGTGTGTGCATGTGTGTGTGTGTGTGCGCGCGCGCGGGTGTGTGTGTGTGTGTGTAAGGTCACTCTAGTGACAAAGCGGATGAAAAGGCAGACGCTATGTCTGGTTGTGCGGCTATTATGGAGGGTCGTTTATGGATCGAGCAAACATCATAAATGCCGTTTCGTATCTCGGTCAAATTGCTAGTTTCGATCACATGGTTGAGACAACGGCCTCGCCCTGGATGAGAGACAGTGGTGTCGAGTACAGCTATGAGGTACTTGAAACTTTGTAAACGGCGAATGAAGACTGAGGAAACGACACCGAAAAGATGTGATCAGCGGTCGGACAAACATAGATTCAGAATAGGAGTGCCTGGCACTTATAGATGTGTCCGATATACAAAGATAATTGTTTTTCCTTACATGATTTCACAATCAAGGCCAGCATTTGTTGGCTATTTGTGATGTTCTATGTAATTTAACGTCCGGTAGTTTGCCATTCTACTGAACGTAAAATTCCATAGAAATCAACCTGGGTTTCATCACAACGTTCTGCTAAGAAGATGCAAAATTTAAAAACCAAGTTTGGCTTTGCTTTCTGAACGACCAATGCTCATACCATTGTGAAAATCAACGCAAGACGGTATGCTTACAAATCGCTGGCGCCTGATTTCGAACCTGATATACGGGATTGTGAAACTACTTGCACTATTCCCCTAAGCAACTGGCGCAGACATAGATGATAGTAAGTACAGTAAAACGTTTGTCGACTATCCATGTCAGAAATGTCTGGATCGGACTTTCACGGGCATTGACTGAGAGTCGGTAATGATGACTGCCTTGTTAGACTGTCTCAAAAGGTAATCATACAACTGCAACGACCGCCTCCACCTTCATCCTACTTATCGATATAGTGTTTGAATACACTCTCCCTTTAAGTGTTCTCTCGCCACATAAGATCTTCTTCTTTCGTTCGCTTTAAACTGATCTTCCATCCCTACTAGGTGAGCAGGCAAGTATCTAGTCACAAAGTTATCGGAACTCCTACATGGCTGATAAGCCAATCTTAAATTTAGAATCCACATATCTTTACTGGTGCTAGGTGCTATCACTGGTTCCATGGACAGCCAGAAAGACCAATGAACAAGCTCTTCAAGAAACAAATGAAGAACGTAAACTGATTAGAGACATTACACGTAGACAGTCACAATTTTTTGGGCATGTTTTGAGAAGAAATGATTTGGAGAACTTGGTGACAAGTGGTAAGATCGAGGGAAACAGACCAAGGGGAAGATCTAGAAGCAAGTACCTGGATGGCTTGGCCTTGTGGCATGATCGAGACAGAAACACGGAGCTGATCCACGACTCTGGTGATCGAGTGAGATGGCATAACAGGACCGCCCACGCTTACCGGCATGGCACATGATGGATGGATGGATGGTGCGCTAGGGAAGTTGACAGGAAACTGCGTTGGTTATGAGCACCGTCGGTCACGGATTCAACGCCTGCCCTCTTCGCTGGCCAAAGTGAAGGAAAGATTGGCCACCTATCCCTCCTCGCTCTCAGGCCTACACAATGGGATGGCGCTACAACATCATAGACCCAGAGATAGAAAATACTTCCGGACAAATGTGTTTTTTGTTGTTTTTATTTGCGCTCGCTCGCTTTGAACTCAAGCGTAGTCCATACCCACTATTTCTAGTAGTGCTAGACTGAATTTGCGCGTGGATTAGCTTTCCCTATTAACAGATTTTTCGCCATCAGGCGAACCCACTCCGACTTCAGAGGTACTTATAATAACGTCCCCAAGTCAAGGACGATAGATCAGCATTTTAGCCCAACTGTCCGGTGTAGGGGTTGAACCCCTTATCTCGGCATCAGCACAACGGATGTTTAAGAACACGTGTTCTTACCGATTCGGCCATGCTGACCTGCAAACATGTTTGTTTTACATCTTTACAGTGCACATCGAGAACTTATATTTTCTTACGTTATAACCCATGGGAAAGAGTCGGTGGTAAAATATAATACGAACAATCTGCACTATGTCCAGAACACGGTACTCTATCAACATTTAACAATGAATGGCACAGGAACGGAGCATAATGGGGACGACCCGTTGCTGTGAAGTTGGAACCGCGACTAACTAACTAACTAACTAACTAACTAATGAATGGCAACTGAGCGTAAAAGGTAAAGATTACGATTAAACAGCGCAAACGCAAACATCATCATCTTTACCATAAAACCAATCAGCCATAGTGTACAGGTATTGAGCAACTTTTATATTGAGAAAAGAATATAATGTAAAGTAGACAGACATTACAACCAGCGTCTAACCTTATACTACTGTATGGTTATGTGTTGCAAATACTTATTTTTATGCACATTTAATAGGACACTGTCTTTTAGGAGACAGTGTGTTTCCCCAAAGCTGTGGAATATTGTGAGCGGGATTTCCATTTCTTGAGCTGCTTGCTTTAAAATTATGAGTTAATCTATATTTCACTGAATGGTAAACTTGATTATAAGTCTGCTCCAACGCTGAGCCAAAAATTAGTGCGCTTTGGACACAAAATATGTTTTTCATCGCATGCTAAGGCGGTTGACAGGAAACTTTGAAGTTTCTTCTTATCCATCTTCTTCAGAGAATAGACCGTAAATCAACTTATTCCAAGCAGCCTTATCTTTTTCTATGAAGACCTTCATCGTAAAGTTTAACTGTATAATGATACGACAACAAGGATGTTCGGTAACAAAACATACAGGTGTAAACCTAACATGAATTCCCAGTTTTTGTTAACGAATAGAAGCCGAAAAAACAAAATAACATTGCAAATATACTGCCAGAGAAGCTAACAAAGATTGCATAGAAGATACTAGTGAAAGTATAGAAGTATACGCAATAGTAAGAAAGAGACACATTCTATGGTCATATATAAGAAGGGAGGTGTTGGAAAGCACCGCAACAATTGAAATAATCAGCGAGGAGGAAGCAGACAGTGAGAAATGATGCTGGATAGTCTACCAAAGTTGAGGAATATCATAAACAGGATTGATCAATATCATAAATAAAATTTATCAATATCATCAATAGAATTTATCAATATCACCGAGAACTGAGGTTTGTACAGAGTGCCTACGCCATTTGACAGGCATATGACGACAGTGATCCGAATTTTGTGAAGGCATCAATAATGGCTGTGCCTAGAAAATGCGAACTGCGCTGCATTGGTTTTCATACAATGGTATGAGTGGCGGTCGTTCAGAAAGCAATGGCAAATTACTGAACGTAAACTTGCCAACAAATCACAAGCAGCTAAACAATGCTGAGGTTGACTGTGACGTCCTGTAAAGGATATGCAACAAACTTTCTATAAAAGGGTGGACGGTGGGCAACACTTCACACCAGAATGCCAGTTTCCGCCATGGACAATTATGTCTCTTTTTCTGAGAAGTCTCCGTGGCCTAGTGGATAAGCCGTCTACCTCATACCCTAGAAGGTAATGAGTTCGTTTTCGGACAATGTTTTTCGGTTTCCGGCGCTCCCATTCCGTTCTGGGATGTAGTTGTTTCGGGAATCTCGTCGCCGGAATTAAGGAGTTGTTGCTCTGTGTGACGCTTCCTCGGTTAGCTAGTCTTCGAAGAGAAACCGAGCTTTCTGTAATAACACTCGGTGCAATTAAATGGATCCTCTTGCATTTTAACCTCCTTTAAAAAAATCTAAAGTACAAAATCCACATTGCCGGGAAGGTTAACCCGGTCAACAAATGCCCGCAGAAGTCGGATGTGTCGGCCTAACGGCGCAAGGACGCAGCTCTGCTGTAAACAGGCACAACGCAGTCACGTCCGAAAAAAAAAATCCGGATGAACGAAGAAGAAGAAGAATCCACATTGTGTGAACTCGTTCATTTTATTTATCTGCTCTTCATCTCCCGTTGGAGCATAGCTATGAACACACCCATGCCAAGTCGTTCTATCATTGTCTGCTTCATGGGAAGTGTGAACTAGACAATATTACGACAACAAGAAGGTTAGATGGCATGAAAGATACAGGTAATCCTAGATAGAAGACGGGAGCCGGGGTAGCGTAATGGCTGGACGCTCACAGGGCCGTCCCTGTTATCAAGGGTTTGAATCTGCAACGGAACAGAGGGATTCTAAAAATAGACGTTGGCTCCCATTCGACCCAGCCTTAAAAATAGGTGGCAGGAAAAGTTTTGGAAAGTAAAAGTGGCCGACTTATTACTGTGTGGAATGCGGGATTTAATATATGAGAATATTGGCTTAATTGTGTCTAGGGGATCCCTTTGGGGATTTATTTTAGATTCTTACTTACTTCTATCAGGTAAGATGATCATGGAATTCTACCATAAACATAAGGGGAAAAAGACTTCACTCCTTTATGTAAATGTATTTATGTGCATTTCTCCATTCCCACTAATTCACCTATAGAGTTTGTATATAGTGTTAGAGGACATTGATTGTTTACAACACACACACACACACACACACACACACACACACACACGCACACACACACACAAATATATATATATATATATATATATATATATATATATATATATAACAACCAATGTTGAACAAACATCAACAAGCAATTGACGTAAACATCAACAACTGGACAAACAGTTCTCCATTGAATGAAATCAAGATCTGCAGTATCATACAATTAGATATAATTACCATACTGTATTTCCAGAACAGGCATGGGATGATATACAATGTCATAAACACATTAACATGTGATAACCCCATTGCCCAAAAAATCTATACAATCATATTCATGTACACAACCAAAACAACAACCACTATATGGGTATACCCATCATTAAAAAAAAAAAAGAAAGAAGCTACAGACCTTACAAAACCATGACATGAAAAGAACCACACATAATGCACAGTTAGTAATAATAATTAAACTAATTATTTAATTTTTAGTCCTTTTCTATTCTTCTCCGGTGCGACGCAGATAATGTCCATATTTATTCGGGGACAGAAATAAATGTACTCACTGTTATGTTCTACTCACATTGTGTCCACTGAGATTGGTTGGTGAATATTTTACAATCCATAATATTCGGAAATAGAAATATCACATACTCACATAATCCCCTCCATGGGGCTGAATTCACGAATACTCTGTTGCAAGTAGGCTCGGTGTCCTTGTGAAATTGAGGCCTAGGTTGGTAAAACTTTCAGGAATTCCACTTATGCTTTAGCTACAGTTCCATCCTTATATCACTATATCCGATGAAAAGTTGGTGGCCATTCAGCTTTTCGGCTTCTGATATCCGAATCCCAATAATGTGCACGCGGATTTTCCACCCACCTAATCACTAGGCTATAACCCATTTCACACTTGATGATGGCATTTAGGCTAACATGGGACCAGCAAAGGGTTCTGATTCAGTATTTCCATTTCAGTGTATGACATATGCTGAGAGTCATTCATTGGTTTCATTTGGGACTATGTCCAGAATTGGTCTGCTACAGGCGAGGGATTTACGAATATTAATTCCAACACAAAAAACTGGGAGTCGCAAATAATCAGATGATTCTTTTTGTTGCATGCGTAGAGGCATTTACTACGCTAGCTTCTTACATATGGTCTTCCTGATGGTGTTCCTATCTGAGACCTGGAGTTGATCTGGCTTATTTCAGGGTGCTTCATATTTAGAACCTTGAGGTAATCATGCTTATTTCTTGGTGTAGTTCAGTTGGCGTTCATATGATGTTTAGTTGGGTTTCAGTTGGTATTCAGATCTGAGACCTTGGTTTTACTTTGCTTATTTCATACTCTTTCAGTGTCTTCCCGTTGATATTCAGGTCTTGGCCCAGGTGTTGATTCTACTGCAGTAGGACTGCTTTCGAAGGGTTATTCATTGTTGAATATGAAACTGGGAATCCAACAGACAGTTGAAGAGTTCTTCATGCTGTTAGTTTTTATCTTGCTAGATTTTTAGATATTGAAGTCCGTCCTGGATATTCCTACTGAAGTAAATCTTAATTAATAACGTTGTCATTCATCTTCGAAAATGTCTTTTGCTGGCAGCTAATAAGTGCAGCAGTCACCATTGATGTATTGGTCCAGACTATATGTATAGGACAGTTTGTCCTGTATCACGTACTACAGGCTGTTTACCTAGGATTCTGTTTGGTGATACTTCCAAAAACCACCACCTGCTTCTTTCTAGAGCCGGGAATGACAAAAGCATACTTCCAAGCGTTAATACAACTCTGTGTTATGATAACATTTTCACAACACAATTACAGACAAGAAAAGGGGAAGGCAATCGGATAGTCTTTCCAATGTGCCCCTCGTTGCTTGTTGTTAAGCTATTTTAGCTCTTATTGTGAGTAAGGTATCTCCTCACTCAATATTCTATTCTGGGATTGCTACTGGGTCTTCCTGATGAATCTTAGACATCCTAACCTCTCAGTCATCTTGATGTTATACCTGTCATAACCTGACCAGGATCTATGAGACATAGGCCTTTTGTCTAGAGGTTCCCCATCTCCTTCCTACAGCTGTAAACAGCATTAGGCCCCATGCCATCCTTACCCATCAACATTGTCTTCTTGTGGTACTGACATACACAAGGCTTCTTAATCATCATTATCATTTCCCCACTGGTGTAACAGTAAAATGTATACTCCAGCAATAAAATACAATCATTAATAGATTACATAATTTTCATACATAGAAAAAAACATATGAATCTCTTTCATTTATGAATAATAATCATATTCATAATGCCAGAGCCATTCTTGAGATTTTCTCTCATTCTTCAATCCATAAGACCCGAATAGATGGTCCTCTTTCCCACCTGCTTATAGCAGCATGAGGTTAAGGATTGTTGTAATACATGCATAACTCACCAATTGCTGCAAGCATAAGAAGTATTCTGACAAGGGAATAACTTCTGTAGCATGATACGTATTCTGAACGTTGTTGACAATTTCTAAACATAATATTATTCCAGGTGCTTACCACTGCATTGTGGACTGAAGGCACGCCCTGCCAGAACATTCGAATATAAATATCATACGTTTTCTTTCTTTCTGTCTTTCTTGAGATTTTATTCATCCCACATGGCATTTCCCTAGCATATTTATGAAAGGATTAAATGTCCATCACAAATATTGTGTGGTTACTAAACTGTAAACAAGAAGATTGTACTGAAATTGTACGATAGCTCAAGTTACAGATTAACAAGACTTACTTCTCCAACATGAACTAGTGTCCATAAGATGCATTAATATTATTATTCTTCCGCATAGAGAGAAAGTTATAGAAATGTCCTTAAGAGTTTCCTACTCACAGCACATTTAACATGTACAGGTTTATAGGCATTGATAGTGATATAGTTTCACAATGCATAGAAGTTATTCAAACATAGGAATTTGAAACTGTATAGAATAGAAAAATTGACATCGAGGTAAGACATGGTTGCTAAGTGGCGGCAATCAATCAAGCCCACGTTTATAAGAATAATTGATTTATCAAATTCTAACAATTCTTATCTACACAATGATATATGTACCTTATCAAAAGACAAGATTGCACATTCATAATGTATCTTCAACATACCCAAGGCTGCGGAGATTGATATATTTTAGTTCTAAAATTGCCCTCCTCCGTGCGGGGAGGCTGACGTGTTCGCCCTTTGTTCTCTGACTGAATGGCTACTAATCCCTTTGTTCAATCTAGCGCCCGTCTTGGCCAGGTACTTGACCAATCTCGGTGCTTGGATTTAAACTAGGGCCACATACATTTGGCTGTCCTACGGGTCAGTCTAGCGCTGTTTTCTACTCCCAACATTAAGGTACTTAAACAGTAAATATTAGGGCATTGTATTTTTAAAGCGTCAATACTAGGTGATTTGTAGAGACGTTTTAATATACTACATACTGATCGAAACATCCGCAGGGTGCCGATTGATCTATAGAAGTATGAGCCTAGCATCACATTCCAAATTCGCCTTGAGACGTGCTGAAGGGATCTTTATTTATTTGTACAAGAGATAAGATGCTTCATAGCTGGACATCATAGTATGCTTGCTTGCGTTCGCTGGCTGTGGACTCCAGCGTGAAGTCCTATATGTCGGATGAAGACATCCTGTTGTCCAACATCAGTGTGATGTCATAACGGACTGAGGTTTGCGTGAGTATCCGTTGTCCCATGTTTGGTTTATTGGTGTGCAGACTGGTGGTTCCTCGCCGTGCAGGCAGATACTCTCCGACTTCGGAAGAATCAGCGATCCTACTACGTTAGCCAGGACCCCGAAGGGACCTGTTGGCCAGGACGCACGACTAGGACGTATTAGTAGGTCTTGGCCAGTATAAAACCTGGCCCTGGTGTATTGGAAACACCTCTGCGTCCCACGTCATCATATGAAAATGCGAGCGAGGAGACTGACGACAAAAATGACCACCTGTAGACTGTACTACTTGCTGTCTGTTAGCGCTAAATGGTAGGCGGCGATCACCAAACCCGACACCCCACATTATACCAACGGCTTCGGGTGGAGGTGCGCAATTTAGATGGTTCAAGCCTTACCCTAGTGCGAGGAAATGCAGCCTAAATTTTAAATATCATGGCCTTAAGCCTTGGACGGCAATTGGTCTAGGATGGAAATTCCGGCAGGTGTACAGTTAGAGCTGCTTTTCTGATCCTGTAGCATCTGCAGCTTGTCTGGGGTAAACTGGGCAGGCCGTGAGAGGGATCATGCTGCATTGGCAACATATGGGATCTGCAATTCAGCTCGGACTTTGCCCTATGGAGAGGTTATTATGCCTTTACTAAAAAGCAAAATGAACGAACTATCGTCTGTCAAGACGGCAAGGTGCCAGTATTACTAGTTCGCATATCCTCTACAGGACATCGCTGTCAACACCAGCATTTTACCACTGTTGTTGATTTCTTGGCAAGATTTCTCTCAATTATTTGCCATTGCTTTCTGAGCGGCCGGCTCACTTATCCCGTAAGTTACCAATGCCGCAAGAACCGCTACCAATTCTCGCGCGCTGCGTTACCCCACGTGGATAAACGGAATTACGAAGTAGTACTAGTACCTAGTACATAATAATACAAGTATAAGAATAATTTCTTTTGGGGAAAAAACACTTAATTACCAAGACCGCCCCCCCCCCTTTGGGGTGGGGGGGGGGGGGGGTGGGGGTGGTCTATATTTCCTATTTCCTATACTTTAATTTTTTTTTAACTGTACCCCGAACAAAATAACGTGTATTTCGAAGGCGCAGTGCGTGTTTTATTTGTATATGTGTAGTGTAATGTGTTGCTGATTGTATGTAATAGTGACGTATGCGAATATAACAAAGAAATTAACATGCATATTAAAAACTCAAATTGTTATTCTATACAAAACAGTGTGTATTTACAAGATATAATGCGCGTTTTCATTTACATTTGCAAATACAACGAATACATTCATATGCACATGTAATACTATTATATTCAGGGCATCTTGCAATTACCCACACATTACCTAATGCGCTCATGCATACTAAAATCTCTCAATAGAAATTCTTTCATACTCCAAGCGCTAATAGCAAAATCAGAAGCTGAATTACAATACCACCATGTAAACGAAATGTGTAGGGAACATAACATGAAAATTAGCACAAACAAAACAGAGGTAATGACTATAACTAAAGAAGAACAAACAACAACAATTCACCTAAACGAACATCCCTTGAAACAAGTAACGAATTTCAAGTACCTAGGAAGTATAATATCATCAAATGGCAGATCAGAAGACGAGATCGAAAATAGGTACAATAAGGCAAATCAACTCATTGGACAAATGGCACCATTACTACAGAACAAACATGTATCAATAACTACTAAGAAAGCACTTTACAACACAATCTTCCTACCAACTCTATGCTACCAATGCCAAACCTGGACAGTGACAGAAAAAGAGAAAAGAAAAATCAAAACAACAGAAATGAGGTTCCTGAGAAGAATACTCAACGTATCAAGAAGAGATAAGATCAGAAATGAAGAAATCAGGACTAAATTGGGGGTTAAAGCAGCACTAGATGTTATTAGAAAGCAGCAAGTCAAATGGTTTGGCCATGCAAGTAGGTTACCAGTCAACAGCATACCACAACAAGCAATGATGTACAGACCAGATGGAAACAGAGGAAGAGGCCGACCACGTAAACGTTGGACGGAGGGAATACTAGAGTCCATGGGAATATCGATATATGAAGCCCATAATCGGGCACTCTCACGATGTTTATACTTCACCTCGACACCGCAAGGTACAAGAGGAATATGATGAGATGAGATGAGATGAGATGAGATGAGACTCAAAGTCTTCTAATTCATAATATATATATATATATATATATATATATATATATATATATATATATATATATATATATATATATATATATATATAGTTTTGTATGTAGATCAGCTGTTTGTTTGAGAGTATGTTGTCCATCTTGCAATAGCCACATCACGAAGATTTTGCTAAGAATCATCTTGCAAAGAGTTAGGAATAAAATACAACCCGAAATACGATAAGAACAATATGGGTTTGTAGAAGGCAAAGGTACAGTAAATACTGCATACAGTATATGCTGAGAAACAAGAGAAAGGCAGAGAAGTAAATATCTGGATAACTTGACATTTTATGGTCGAGACAAGAGCACATAACTGATCCACGACTCTGATGATCGTGTGAAATGGCGAAAGACGACCGCCCACGCTTATCGACATGGCACATGTTGATGATGATATACAAAGTGTAGTGAGACTTCACAAACACTCTATATATTGAACTGTGAACTTGAAATAACAACAAAGGATCATGTGATCATGGAAACATCTTTCTTAAAATTTAACAAAACGAAAACTAGAAATGTTCGATGTTAAACAAGTTTAACTGTATCACTAAATGGAATATACATCTATGTATTCCTACAGGATTGAAGCTATAAGGAACACTTCACATTCACAGTGCTACTAGAGACATCCCTCATTCCCAGCATTGACTCTGCAGATCGTTCTACGTTGTGAATGGAAAGTAACTACCTTGCTGAAATAACACATCACATGGGAAATGAACAAGATCAACTCAGGGCGTTACAACGTTACACTTTCGCACGAGTTATTTTATCTTAATCGGAGAGCAACATCTGGATTCCGTGGCTCACATAGGTATGTACAACAATGTATGCGTATAAGTAAATTATCTCCCTTTCCGTCATATACATATTATTTCCCTTAGATCATTCTCAATTTCCCCTCTTCAGATATAAAACTACATCTTGTGTCACAATTAGCCTTGTAAGAAACTACGGTTCTAGGATATCTCTTCACCGCTTCCGCTGGAATGCTGACAGTGTTTTTGTGATGCAGAAGAGTCGTAGTATTAATTTATGTGACAACCACGCTGTAGGGAGATGGGCTTCGCTAAAGATATCCCCCATGAACAGGCAAACCTGAGACCGTAACATGTGTATATCATTATATCCCGGGTGCAAGAGTTCACATCTTGGGCCGACTTGTGTTACTCTGGGCCACCCTAAGAACAGAGGTCAGTATGTGGTTATTTTAAACACGCACTGTAATGATACCTCTATGCAGTAGTTTCTTAGATACACCATATATGTAATTACCTAGCAAAAAAAAAAAAAATTGTTGCATGTTCTTGCAGTCAGAACGTTGCATTCAAACGTAAACCCCCCCCCCCCCCCCCGATGTGTCTCCACCTTGCCGCAGTGGGGGGGGGGGGGACTTATGTGTCCCAGTGACCCCAAGAGCGTTGTCGAAGGCAGCAAAACTACATGTCGGACAGCCCTTGGGTTAGGGACCAGACCAAGAGAGACACAACCTGCTGCTTTGCAGGTAGACTGAGGATAGCAGTCAAAATATTAAATAAGGCGCACGAAGCCACAGATGCTTGGTCCAGACACATACTCAAAGGCTCCACTTGAGGGATATGGCAGAACGCCTCTAAGCCATTAACCCTTAGATGTGAGAGCCAGGCCGATACTCACGACGTTTACTCCGAAGTCGGAGAGTGTCTGCCTGTACGGCAAGGAACCACCAGTCTACACACTAATAAGTCAGACATGGGACAACGGATACTCACGCAAACCTCAGGTCCTGTATGACATCACACTGATGTTGACAACAGGATGTCTTCATCCGACATACAGGACTTCCCTCTGGAGTTCACAGCCAGCGAACACAAGCAAGCACGCAACTCACGAACTGCAAAACGGAAGAGAGATGCTGAGTAGGCTACATGCTTAGTTCGGATACGTGTACGAAGGCTCTCAGCTGGGGGATATGAGGGATCCCCGGATGAGAGGGCCTGGCCGTTTTCTCGCTCAGATACACGGAGGTAAGGTGCTGGGCCGGCGGCACATGTAGCATACCTCATGAGCGAGATCCAAGGGGAAAAAAGTTCCCCAGTCGCACGAAATGATTACGAAATATGTCTGTATCTATACTCACTGAGAGTGTTGTCAAAGGAGGAAAAATGGAACGCTTGGCTAGCGAACCCATTACGGGTCCGAAGTCTGAAACGAAAGCTTACCTAGTGGATGTCGTCCTAGTCTCTCCGTTCCTTGTTTGTTCTTGAGCGACCAGTGGCAAGCGAAATACCCAATACATGAAATCGAGGAACCAAAGCAGCAATGAGCAGGACGTGGTAAATCCTCGGGTGAGCCCAGTCACAGAGCAATATGTGCCGGCTCTGCAATTATGCAAGCCTCCTTGGATAGCGGGTAATTCCCATGGTCTGCCCCTGCCTTCCCTTGAGGGTCGACCGTGATGTCTTTGACCATTCTTCTCTGACCAGCTGAGATGTGGGGGACACAACAACAACAAGTCTAACGTGCTTCGAAACCCGAGGAAGGCTAACCTCATTACAAATGCCCGCCGAAGTCGGAAGTGCGGCCTACGGGTGGCAAAATAAAAATTGGCATTACGCAATTACGTCCGAGTAAAATGTCTTTCGTGATAGGAACAGCTCTGACTACCTTGTTTCCGAACGCCGCTCAAGTCTGGAACAGCTCTGACTAGATAGTTTTCCGAATGTCCGTCGTGCCCGGAACTATAGTGTCGTGCTCTGACTATTTTGTCCCCAGGGCACAACGACAGGCACATGTCCGAATCGAAAACTCGCTGAGTGGATACCATCTGCAGATCGGTCTGGTTTGTGCGGAAATAGACCGGGGCGAACGAAATATATTCTTCTCATTCTCCACCTCTGCCTCCTCCAAATCCTCATTCTTTTTCTTCTCCGCCTCTAACGCGGCATACTCATCATTTTCTCTTCTTCATCCTGAAAATTATTTTGAAAGCCTTGAATGTGTTTGCAGCGGCAGTACTTTTTTCTGCGCCCTTCGGGCAACACATCTGACTTCACATCAGACTTTTAACTAGTTCTGTACCAAGCAGCGGATCTTGTATCTACAGGTTACTTCATACAGAATAGCTTTTTCTTCACTCCTCCTATATCATCCACTTGTTACATTATCCCATTCTATCTCATAGGTTCAATTAACCCTTCTGGACAATAGTGTTAATATTTGGAGCCATGTACGCGTAGAAATGTATTGTTTAAGTTAAACAGCGATGAGACTAGAACGAGCCAAAGTAACATCGGCTTGGAGCTGTATGTCCTTTACAGAACGATGCAATCAATCCCAGTATTTTGGCTCTGTAAGATTATCTAGGCAATTTTATGTCAAGTAATTTACCTTTTCTTTGTGATCGACCGACGCTCATACCATTGTGAATATCAACTCAAACGTGATCGGCTCCCAAGTTGACTGCGTTCACTATCCCTAGGCACCAGAGGCATGGCTCCGTGAGAGTTAAAATTCGACCAAATTTAAAAAAGAAACTAATGCAGACTTAATCCGAGACAGGGGGTTGTGCAAGATGGCGGCGAACCATGAAACTTCTCGATGTATAGTATGGCACATGATGTTGCAGGGGTTTGAGGGAGCGCATTGGCTAGCACACTTGCCTGTCGGCACGGGGTTATCTTGTTTGTATCCCCATCAAGCCAGATTGTTTAACACTGACGTAGGCTCCAAGCCCTCACCTGGGCATTAGAAAATGTCATGGGCAATAAAGGCCGAGAGGGTGATATTAATCACATCACTCTCGTGAGCCGATTGGCATATCCAAATAAGAGGCTAGCACCATATATTCAGGGAATCGTGGGGGGGGGGGGGGGGAGACGAACGAACGAACAAACAAACGAACAAACTTTATTTTCAAAGGGGTAAGAATATCCTCTCATACATTATTTCATTCAACATCACTTATGAGGCTAACCTTAAACAACGAAGGAACAATAAGCATTAAAACGCATGAAAAATAATCAGTAATACATGACTCACTGAGGCAATGTTTAATATGGGCATTATAAATACCAAAGGAAGGTGTAACGTACCATACATATAGGAATGTTTATTGACTAGTTGTCGGTTGAGATAATGTTCCATTATTTTTTTTTTTTTTTTTTTTTGGAGTCGGCCTTGTGGGTATAGGATCGAATCTACATCCAGGTGGATGTTTAAAATATTGAGCTGAAGGTGGCCGGTGTGGTATTGACCTTTTCAGCCAAGTTCCGACAGGTCTATACAAATATGGATCCAGCACCACGTTCTCAATGAGCCCGAGGGCATGTGAAAGGAAGGGTCGTGTAATTTACTTTCACATATACTCACTGCTGCGCCTGGAGGTGTGTTAAAAGGCAAGGGTTACAGGCAAGATGCTCAAATTCACTAAACTGAGTTTTATCACAGATGGCTCGGTCTCTTTACGCAGGGCGACCCATCGAACGAGTCGCACAAAGCTCGACCCCTCGGGAGTCTCCGAGATAATTGGACTCGTGAACCAAACCACGTGGTCCCGGAATCGAACCCACAACTTTCGGAGCGTGAGGCAAGCGGTTTAAACTCCCACGAGGTTTGGTTGAAGGTCCCCTATTGTGCTTGTCTGCATAATGACGCTGGATCAAAATTCAATTTACCACATCTAGCGGTGAGAAGGAAAGCAAATAAAATAAGCACGTTCTAAACGTGTATACAGCAATTTGGTTTGTCCATTGATCCTTCAATGAAATAGTAAACATGTCAAATTGGTCCCAGTATTGTTCAATGATATATTTAGCGCGGTGACGTCATTAGCTAACCAAACAACTCTTCTTAGGTCCCTCTTCTGGCTTTTAAAATACATAAGCGGGGTGGTTTGTGGAGGAGGGTTGAGGAGAAGGAGGAGGAGGAATTAAAATTTGATAAAGTAAAGAGATGGATGCAATTGAACATAATCGGCTTGTCAGGAGGTTAATTTTAGAAACACTTTGTAGTCGTTGTTTAAATAAGCGTGCACTCTTGCTGCCTATATTGGTGGTACTGTTGCTTTCATGCCTGCAGTAAAGTACATTATGTTGACGCGTGTCTGCAAGGACGTGTGTGTCTGTTGGCCACTAAGGAGGACAGCTGAGGGTTCGGAAACAGCTGTGGGCGATTTGGAAGCAGACAGTGTGAATGTCGATCTTAAGAGGCGTCGACAGTTCAGATAGCAATGACAAACTAAAGTTAAAGTTAGTTGCATATCCTTTACTGGACGTCGCAGTCAACACCAGCATTGTTTGCTGTTGTGACCTCTTGGCAAGTTTACTTTCAGTAGTTTATCATTGCTGTCTGAACGACCGGAACCCATACCATTTCGTAAACAACCAACGCAAAACGGTCTGCTGCCAAATCGCATGCAGCGGTGCTTCGAACGTGGGTATGCGGGATTACGAACTGCTTCCGTAACTCCTTGGCCACGGAGCGGACAGTGGCAAACTACTCAACTAATATTGCAGAGTAAATCACAAACCCGCTTCTGGGTTGATTGTGTTGTTGTTTGTCCATCAAGAATGATGATGACCATTCATTTCATCCAGTGGGGTTGAAGGTATGGAGCCGCGAGTTCTAAGATGGCTGATAAGGTCTATTTTGACTCGAAATGTTCTTTGACAATGTGGGCAAAGAATGCTTGACGTTCCAGGAGGAGGATCTCCTGCGGTGGTTTTCCTGTCCTGTCTTTTCTTCACAGCTCTTGCAGTCCTGGTTGCTTCACAAGTGATTGCACCCTTGCGTAATGATGTGCGCGCTGAATTTCGGTCTCTGGCTGCAGTCTCCCGTTTGTCATGATGGATTCCAAAAGCTTTCAGTGAGATTTTCAGAGTGTCTTTAAAGTCGCCTTGGGAGCGTTTATCACAACGCCACTCGCCGTAAAATCTTCGTTTAGGGAGCCTGTGATCTGGCATGCGAGTTAAGTGACCAGCCCAGCGAATCTGATTCTTCATTAGTAAAGTGTGGATACTGGGCATGGACGCTCTTCTTAAGACTTCAGTGTCTGGGATCTTGTCTTGCCATGTAATCTTCAATAGCTTCCCAAGACAGACTGTGTGGAAGTGGTTTAATTTCCTAGCGTGTCGCTAGTAAACAGTCCAGGTTTCACAAGCAGATAGCAGTGTGGATAATACAACTGCTTTGTAGACTTTCAGCTTTGATTGGGTTGATTACTCATTGGGTTCGTGGGTGCAGTTTTCTCAGAGACACCTGGGGATCAACGCTAGAGCTACGGAGTTCGTGCTTTGTGCGACACTTACAGTAGGCCACTCTACGAGAAGAGACCGAGCCATTTAGAATAACACCAGATGTAACGAAGTTGTTCCTCTCGCAGTTAACTCCCCTTTTACCTGGGTATTTATCGGTTTGTCTGTTCTTTGCTTTCTTCCATACAGTTTGCCAGCTGTCACTACATGTTTTAGTTCTCCACATAAATTAGTTGCATATACTACATGGACCACTGAGTGAACTAAACAAAGATAGTGAAGATAATACAAAAGAGACAACATTGCAGTTATCGACAACTTTCAAGCGAACGAAAGAAAAAGAAGATGAAGTTGCATATCCTTTACAGACGTAGTAGTTAACTCCAGCTTTTTTTGTTTGTTTTGGCTGTTGATGATTTGTTGGCAAGTTTACGTTCAGTAGTTTGCCGTTGCTGTCTTAGCGCCCGGAACTCATACCACTCCATGAAAACCAACGCAAACGATATCTGTCTATCAGTCCATCGGTCAGCCAATATTTCTTCCTTTTCGATTTAGATAATTTCTTACTTTCTCCCCAACGTGCCTTAAAACCTTGACCGTCTTCTTCTAATTTCTCTGATCCATTTGCGAATGTAATGTTAACGCTAGTCTACCACCACAAATAACAATACTGCCAGTAGTATCTTGACTCCCCCCTTCTAATTTCTCTAATCCATTTGCGATTTCATTAGAACGTGATGTTAAACATAGTCTGGGACCTCAAATAACAGTGCTGCTTGTAGTTTCCATCAAGTACATTATAATTTTCACTAACGCCATTATCATGATCAAAGTGACTGCCTTTCCTAAACCGACAGTATGGTTAATTTTAGTGAATGGCTGTTTCTTTGTGTGGTTTTCCCCAAGATGACTAATAGGTCTGTCGTGACGAACCAATAATAGAAATGCTTTCATTTGAAACAACACATGCTATTGGATGCTTTAATCTCTAGGTATGACGTCATGTATTTGGGCGATGCTTCGTGTTTCTGACCTTCCTTGTGCAGAAATTAATTACTTTTCTTGAGTTGAGTAAAGAACCGACATCGTAGCACTGGGGATACTCCCACACGTGCTGCTTCCTCATCAGCAACAACAAGCGAAGAGTCCCAGTACTAATGGTAACAGTAGCAGTCTGATTATATGTCCGTCTGGTCTTTCCTCGGAGTTTTGAGTGTCGGCCAGATCCTCTGGTCACTCACTGCAGCACCTTTCTCTACAAGCCGTGATTATCTACATATTCGTCTGCATTATACAGACGATTTCAAAGGGCCCCGACCAAATCTGCCTTTTCATGCACCAATATCCCACAAGTGGTGCAGATCCAGCTAATCTATCGGCCTGCCCTTTTCCCACCACACCAGCATGTCCTGAAGAAAAAATAAAAACATCCCACAGATGTTCTCTAGGTTTGATTGTTGAATAGAAGAAGCCCGCCACTATGCCGAAGCATGCCTGTCTTCACCTGTCTCATCATACCTTGTCTAAAATGTATAAATAAAATCTGCTCCTCTCTTGTTTTTGAGACCTGCTTAGAGAGGCTAGCAAGGCTTGTCTGCCAGCCCAAGTGGTCGTAAGTTTGAATTCCCAGAGAGGCGGATTAAAAGTGCATATATACAAGGGCTTCCAAATCTTCCCAGTGTAAAATGGATACCAGAAAATGCCCTAGGAAATAAAAGCGACTGGTGTGGCGACCGGTCATTCAGTGCCGGTTGGTGTAGGAGAAATATGGGATAGCACTATGTGCTCCACACACTTTAAGGCAGTTGTTCTCAATCAGTGGGGAATCCCCCCTACCCCCAGGGGGGAATTTGAGGGTTTCCCGGGGGTGAGGGATTAAGATTATTTCAAGATCGCATTAATACAAGAACCTATTACTTGATAATTTTTCCCCTCCATACTTTACGGTTCTGTACTTCTCGCCTTTCTGAATGATATATATATATATATATATATATATATATATATATATATATATATATATATATATATATATATATATATATATATATATATATATATATATACACTAGCTGGCCCGGCCCGGCTTCGCCCAGTCCCTGGTGGGGAGCATCTCATTTAATTCATATAAGTAGTCATATAAGTTCTCGTTCCCGTTACCGACTGTCTGTCTGTCTGTCTGTCTGTCTGTCTGTCTGTCTGTCTGTCTGTCTGTCTGTCTGTCTGTCTGTCTGTCTGTCTGTCTGTCTATATGTATGTATGTCTGTCTGTCTTTCTGTCTGTCTTTCTGTCTGTCTGACCCGGCCCGGCATCGCCCAACTCCTGGTGTGGAGCATCTCATTTAATTCATATAAGTAGTCATATAAGCTCCCGTTCCCGACTATCTATCTGTCTGTCTGTCTATATGTCTGTCTGTCTATATGTCTGTCTGTCTGTCTGTCTGTCTGTCTGTCTGTCTGTCTGTCTGTCTGTCTGTCTGATCCGGCCCGGCTTCGCCCAGCCCCTGATGGCGAGCATCTCATTTAATTCATATAAGTAGTCATATAAGTTCCCGTTCCCGACTGTCTGTCTGTCTGTCTGTCTGTCTGTCTGTCTGTCTGTCCCTCCCTCTCTGTCTGTCTGTCTGCCTGTCTGTCTAATCATTTATTGGTTGCAGTTAGAACAACCTTAGATAAACGAAGACCAACTTACAAAAAGCATTAGAAAAAGCACTTGAAAGATCTTTACATCTTCCCCAACAATTAACTTGGGTAAATGGAGCGGCGGCAGCAGCATCAGCAGAAGAAGGAAAAGGAGGAGTAGACAACTGCAGCGAAAAGGTGGGTCTGTCTATCTATCTGACCAGGCGTGGCTTCGCCCAGCTCCTGGCGAGTAGCGTCTCATTAAATTCATACAACAAAAAAAGTAACTTAAAAGAATGTCCTTCCACACACCATCCATTATTTTTAATGAAAACTCTTTCTAATCACCTGCATGACTACAGTAACTTCTTAAGCATAAAAAGATGAGTTACAATGTTATGCATTGTGCATTATTTTTATGATAACTTTGAAAATGCCTTAAAGATTGTATCATTATTTATTATAACTCATGTGCCGGTACATAACTATAGACACAGAGTTTATAAATCTTTGAAAACGATGCCACAATATGACTATAAGGTATACAGAAAAGTTATTCCCCTTGAAATAACTTTTACAGAGTTAGGTCCCCTGAGATATATGAAATTATAATGAAAAATGAAAAATGAAATAATATTGGGTAAGCAGCCTATTTCACACTAAAAAAATATGACAGTGGGCTGCGCTGGAATGAAAGGAAGGCGTGTAGAAAATTTCATCTCAATCGGATGGGCCGTTCGCGAGCGCATAAAGGACATACGGACATACAGACAGACAGACGGAGATCGCCTTTTATATATAAGACTAGCTGACCCGGCCCGGCTTCGCCCAGATCCTGGTGGGGAGCATCTCATTTAATTCATATAAGTAGTCATATAAGTTCTCGTTCCCGTTACCGACAATCTGTCTGTCTGTCTGCCTGTCTGTCTATCTGTCTGTCTGTCTGTCTGACCCGGCCCGGCTTCGCCCAGACCCTGATGGGGAGCATCTCATTTAATTCATATAAGTAGTCATATAAGTTCCCGTTCCCGACTATCTATCTGTCTGTCTGTCTGACCCGGCCCGGCATCGCCCAACTTCTGGTGGGGAGCATCTCATTTAATTCATATAAGTAGTCATATAAGTTCCCGTTCCCGACTGTCTGTCTGTCTGTCTGTCTATCTATCTGTCTGTCTGTCTGTCTGTCTGACCCGGCCCAGCCCATGGTGGAGAGCATCTCATTTAAATCATATAAGTAGTCATATAAGATCCCGTTCCCGACTATCTGTCTGTCTGTCTGTCTTGGGTAAATGGAGGAGGGAGGAGGAAGAGGGAGGTGGAGGAGGGAAGAGGAGGGAGGAGGAGACAGGAGACAGGAGGAATAGGAGGGAGGAGGAGGGATTAGGAAGAGGAGGGAGGAGTAGGGTGGAGGAGGAGAGGGAGGAGGAGGGAGGAGGAAGAGGGAGGAGGAGGAGAGAGTAGGTGGAGGTAGGAGGCGGAGGGAGCAGAAAGAGGGAGGAAGAGGGAGGAGGAAGAGGGAGAAGGAGGAGGGAGGAGAAGGAGGAAGGAGGAGGAAGGAGGAGGAGAGAGTGGGAGGAGGGAGGAGGCGGAGAGAGGAAGAGGGAGGAGGAAGAGGGAGAATGAGGAGGGAGGAGAAGGAGGGAAGAGGATGAGGGGGAGGAGGAGGAAGAGGGAGGAGGAGGAATGTGAAGGGAGGAGGAGGGAGGAGGTAGAGGGAGGAGGAGGAGGTAGGAGGAGAGAGGATGAGGAGGGATGAGGAGGAAGAGGGAGGAGGAGGAATGTGAAGGGAGGAGGTAGAGGGAGGAGGTAGAGGGAGGAGGAGGAGGGAGGAGGAGAATGGAGGAGGAGAGGGAGGAGGAGGAAGGAGGAGGGGCGGAGGGGGAGGAGGAGGGAGGAAGAATGAGGAGGGAGGAGGAGGGATGAGGGGGAGGAGGGAGGGGTAGGAGGGGGAGGAGGAGAAGGGAGGAGAAGGGAGGAGGAGGGCGAAGGAGGAAGGAAGAGGAGGGCGAGGAGGGAGGAGGAGGGAGGAGGAGGAGGAAGAGGGAGGAGGAGGGAGGAGGAGGGAGGAGGGAGAGAGTGGAGGGGGAGGAGGAGGGAGGAAGAGATAGGCGGAGAGAGGAGGAGGAGGGAGGAGGAGGAGTAGGGATGAATAGGAGGGAGGAGGAGGGATTAAGAGAAGGAGGGGGGAAAGGGGAGAAGGAGGAGGGAGGAGGAGGGAGGAGGAGGAAGAGGGATGAGGAGGGAGGAGGAGGAAGGAGGAGGAGGGAGGAGGAGGGAGGAGGAGGGAGGAGGAGGGAGGAGGAGGGAGGAGGGTGAAGGAGGAGGGTGAAGGAGGAGGAGGAGGGGGAGGAGGGAGGGGGAGTAGGAGGGAGAAGGAGGGAGGAGGGAGGATGAGAACGCAGGTGGGGGAGGAGGAGAAGGGAGGAGGGAGAGGGAGGAGGAGGGAGGAGGAGGAGAGAGGAGGTGGGAGGTGGTGGAGGGAGAAGGTGGAGGGAGGTAGAGGTTAGAGGAGGAGTGGAAGGAGGAGGGGGTGGAGGAGGTGGAGGAGTAATGTTGTGGAGGGAGGTGGAGGAAGAGGGTTGTGGAGGGAGGGGAGGGGTGGTGGTAGTGGGTGGAGGGTAGAGGGAGGAAAAGGGAGGAGGGAAGTTGGAGTGAGGGTGAGTAGGTGGAGGTGGAGTTGGGTGTTGGAGGGTTGTGGAGAAGGGAGGGTGGGTGGAGGGTGGTGTGGTGGGTTGGGGGTGTTGGTGGAGGGGTGAGGGTGGAGGGGGGAGGAGGGAGAGGTGGGGTTGTGGTGGTGGGTTGTGGGTGGTGGTTGTGGGAGGTGGTGGTGTGGGTGGTGAGGGTGGAGGGGAGGATGGTGGAGGGT
The DNA here is from genome assembly GCA_963921405.1 of Cepaea hortensis. Taxonomy (NCBI): domain Eukaryota; kingdom Metazoa; phylum Mollusca; class Gastropoda; order Stylommatophora; family Helicidae; genus Cepaea; species Cepaea hortensis. The sequence goes on along the minus strand of OY992885.1, from coordinate 82,273,972 downwards.
GGAGGGTGGAGGGAGGTGGTGGGGAGTGGTGTGGGTGATGGTTGTGGTGTTGTGGTGGGGTGGTTGTTGGGGTTGAGGTTGTGGGAGGAGGGGGTGGTGGTAGTAGGGGAGGAGGAAGAGGGAGGAGGGTGGTGGGAGGAGTTAGAGGGAGGAGGAGGGGAGGAGGTTGAGGCAGGAGGAGAAGAGAGGAGGAGGGAGTTCGCCATTCCGAATTCATACTCGTCTAGGTTCTGTGATTTCGGTCCTTCCATTGATTGTTCTTCCCTTCTACACGACTGTAGATAACTTCCTTACACATAAAAAGATGAATTGTTATTGATATTGCCGTGGCATGGAGGCATATATATCAGAAGCAGAGTTGAACGCCTACACCAGCCGGCACGGCACTTGATGATGATGATTATTGCCGTGTGACGATTCTGTGTAGTCACGTCATTTTCTTCCCTTTCCCTAGCGTTTTGGTTCGGGGATTCTTTCATCATCATCATCATATATTTACGTACGTATTTTGGGAATGGGAGGAGGGAGGAGGAGGAAGAAGAAAAAAAATACGACAGTTGCCAGCGCTGGAATGAAAGGAAGGCGTGTAGAAAATTTCATCTCAATCGGATGGGCCGTTCGCGAACGTATAAAGGACATACATACATACATACAGACAGACAGACGGAGATTCTAATTTATATATAAGATATATATATATATATATATATATATATATATATATATATATATATATATATATATATATATATATATATATATATATATATATATATATATAAGAGAATGTTTGTGTCTTTGTGCGTCCTTTATGCGTTCCTGAACGGTCCATCCGATTGAGATGAAATTTTCTACAGATGTTCTTCTCATTCCCGCGCAGCCAACTGGCATAGTTTGTTAGTTTGAAAACAGTTATTTACTTATTAAATCAATATTAAAAGGAAAGACGTCTAATTAAGGGGACTTAACAACAAATGTTATACCAAGGGACATTACTTTTAGTAACATTGCTATATTATGTAATTTAAATAATTGTTGTATTTTTCTTTAAAATTTATAAAATGTTTAAAGAAGTCATCTACAGGCATATGCGTTAAAAAAAAGGTGATAAACACTAAGGCATATTCAATGTTTTCGTAAAAATAATGGATCTATTTTAGATACGTGAGAATTTTCGAACCCATTTTTCCTGCAACGGGAATGGAAAAGGGCCAAACATATACTCTGTGCACCACAGTCGTATCTGGTATAAACAAAGTGATAAAAACTTTAAGGCATCTTCAAAGTTTTCGTAAAAATAATGGATCTATTTTAGATACGTACAAATTTTCTAACTCTGAACAATATCATCCAAGCTACAATTTTTAGTGTAAAATTTAAGGAGAAGATGTACTGTTGCATCGCATCCCAATGATTCCAACAGATATGCCATTCGAATTCAAACGTCTGCAGTTTCCAGATGGATGGATGGATGGATGGATGGTTGGATGGATGGATAGATAGATTAGATAGATAAATAGATAGATAGATAGATAGATAGATATATTGATTAGATAGATAGATAGATAGATAGATAGATAGATAGATAGATAGATAGATAGATAGATAGATAAGGTAAGGGTAGGGTAGGATAGATAGATAGATAGATAGATAGATAGATAGATAGATAGATAGATAGACAGATAGATAGATAGATAGATAGATAGATAGATAGATAGATAGATAGATAGATAGATAGATAGATAGATAGATTAGATAGATAGATAGATAGATAGATAGATAGATAGATAGATAGATAGATAGATAGATAGATACGGAGGGAGAGACGGACTGACGGGTAGGCAGGCAGGCAGGCAGATCCCCTCCAGGGGCTGGGCGAAGCCGAGCCGGGTCAGCTAGTTCGGTTTCTAAAGTAAGTAGACACGCCAATTATGTAGACGACTAGACTTGTTCTAGTATGTGTTATTTAAAATAGCTTCCATTTTTACGCATGCTGTGTAGGGACAAGGGGGGGGGGGGGAGGGAATTTATATGGAGGACATACGAAAGGGGGGATGACATTCTAAATATATGGTGAAGGAGTGCATGGGCCAAAAAAGGTTGAGAACCACAGTTTTAATGCGTGCACACGGGTCCTTGACTTGTTTACTTACTAATGTATTTCAACACTCGTTTACTAATTTATGTTTCAACATCATTATCATATCGTTATTATCTTCTTGTTCATCATCATATTCTTCAACTTCCTCCTCTTCTTCTTCGGTACTTATTTCAACTTACTTTTTTTACTGCCTGCTTTCGTGCCTGCATACCTGCCTGCCTGCCTGCCTACCTACCTACCTACCTACCTACCTACCTACCTACCTACCTACCTAACTACCTACCTGCCTGCCTGCCTGCCTGTCTATCTGTCTGTCTGTCTGTCTGTCTGTCTGTCTGTCTGTCGGTCGGTCGGTCGGTCGGTCGGTCCGTCCGTCCGTCCGTCCGCCTGTCCGTCCGTCCGTCGGTCGGTCGGTCGGTCCGTCGGTCCGTCCGTCGGTCGGTCCGTCCGTCCATCCGTCTGTCCGTCCGTCCGTCCAGTCTGTTAGACTGGTTCTGTCATGCTGCCAGTCAGCCTATCAGTTAGCCAGTCCGTCTTCCTTTTCGATTGAGATATTTTCTCACTAAAATTTGTTATTTCATTTCTTTCAGTCTTTCTGGTCTTATTAATACTTACTGCACTTAATTTTCAACAAGCACTATCTTCATTACCGTTCTTGGTAAGTTCATATCTCCTTGGGAGATAGATATCCTCAAATCGTTTTTGCCGATTACTAAATAAACACTAGAAATGGCTCGCAAGACGCCCGAGTACTGGAACAGTCACATCTGATAAGTTTCCATTAGGTATAAGGTAATGTTTTCTAGTAGACTGCCAAGAGAGCACAGGGAATTCACTGCCTCAGAAGAGGAGTATGCTCACTCTGGTTAGAACTCTGGTTAGATTGAAGACGAGTATTATCCCTGCCACCAGCTCTCCTGATTTGTTGTTAAGAATTGTAGTATTATCACCTATTACCCAACAAAGTTACACACAAGTCTACAAGATCGTATAATAAGATCATAATATTATAATGGAAAAAAATTGGGTAGGTGTATGCTCGATGGACATCTCAAATATACACAATCAATATTCACAAAAGATATCATTAGTTATAACTATCCATCAAATGTAATCAACTATAATGTTCTGCCTCTGAAACTCTGGATCAATATACACTGTACTGGTACCATAGAATAAGTTGACCTTCTCTTCTGGGGCTAACAATATAATTCTCTGGTTATTCCCTCTAACTAGGTGGATATATAAAATATCTTGGTTGATCTGGTCTATTTTATTTGCCTTTGGTTGTCACTGAGGCTATTATGACTATATTCACCTTAAGTCCACAAGGCTGGGATGGCTCTGAGTTCGGAGTGATCAATGCGGTTAAATGGTTCTTTCGGTAGAAGAAAGGTAAATTCCCTCATCCTTTACTGAGGATTCGACCCTCCGGATGCTGATGATCCTCATTCAGGAACACTCCACATGTAGGCCATTCGGCCACCATCTTCGATGTATCTAGGAATTCAGAATTTATCTGCACTAATTCCATTGAATCACATCACAAACTTGTGCGCTCAAGATTTCTGTCGACTGCCACAAAAATCAGAAATCTGTATGTAAATTATTCCAGCCCATCTAATTGTCGCCCATGCAACAAAAATACAACCACTCCTTTGGGATTTCCTGGTGCTATATGTGCATCAGATTATTCAGATGCCTTCAGACCATAACGTTCAAAACGTTGAGGCGGTTTGTTTTTACATTGTGCGGTTCAGAATGGTAAAGTAGCTTAACATAGTAATGTCACATTCACCCCACTCCCTCCCCCCAACACCTCTCTCTCTTTTTCTCTGTGTGTGTGTGTGTGTGTGTGTGTGTGTGTTTGTGTGTGTGTGTGTGTGTATGCCTCTCTCTGACATATATGTACGTATCTATTACTTTTCTCAATTGATCTTTTCTCTATTTATCGTTTCATCTCTCTTTTCTTTATCTCTCTTCTTCTCTCTCTTCTCTCTCTCTTTCTTTTCTCTCTCTCGATCTTTTAACTCTCTCTCTCGTTTCTCTCTCTGCTCTCTCTCTCTGCTCTCTCTCTCTCTCTCTCTCTCTCTCTGTGTTCACTCTCTTCTCTCTCTGTTCTCTCTCTCCGTGTTCTCTCTCTTTGTTCTCTCTCTCTCTGTTCTCTCTGTGTTCTCTCTCTCTGTTCTCTTTCTGTTCTATCTATGTGTTCTCTTTCTGTTCAATCTATGTGTTCTCTTTCTGGGCTATCTGTGTTCTCTCTCTCTCTCTCTCTCTCTCTCTCTCTCTCTCTCTCTCTCTCTCTCTCTATCTGTTCTCTCTCTATTTTCTTATCTCCAAGTAAAGATGACGGAATTAAACCTGACCATCACATAACCGTGTGCTGTTTGGTTATCGGCAATGTGTCACTTCACATCTTCACTAATTGTTAAGGATTGTAAACTGGCAGGCATAACTTTCAGTCGTATACGATAAAGGCATACCACTATCATTTGTTACATGGTGATGTGACCATATTGACTTCATAGCTGTGAGTGGCCATCAGCCAGGAAACAATAAATGCAACTAAAACACGCATCCCGAAGCATATCACAGCCTGGAATTCTGAGATAAGTAGTAACAAATGATTTTCAAATTTTCATTATCTCTTCATTGTTCTCATGTTTTCATTCTTCTCATCCCGTTATGTCTTAATGTAGTTACTGGAGGGTCTTCTCCGTGGTTAAATGTTGTGTTTTGTGTATGTATTTGTTTGCTGATGAAGGCTAGTCGCAGCAACGTCCTGTATTTATCGCAATGCTGTTCTGTAAAGCTGCGTTACTTTGTGTTATTTTATATTGTTTATACGAAGCAGGAACCGGCTATGGTGAGAATAGACCCGTCATATCTGTAGGCCTGAATGCACAAATGATTTAATGGCAAATCAGTCACTCTACTGGCGGACGTCAGGAGCAGGCCTCAAACCTTCGAGCTCATGACATTTAAGCATTGGTCCTTATCGACTACATTAATGCGCCCGCCTTATCCGAGGGTAGGAGTTTTTATACTCTCTGACCTTTGCTGCTTAGCGAGCTTTTTCGTTTTATATGAAGTCTGTAGGATTTAAACTGTAAATTGTAGTCTATTAGCACACCTCTACGCCATGGATCTGTCTGACTGTGCTTCTTGTAAATGTGGACATGAAATTGAGCACACCCCAAAAACATGTCCTAAAAGACGACCCTGTCTTCTGAGGGATGAAATCTGACTTCCACCCTCCAGGGAACAATTTGGCAGACAGGTGAAGACCTCCAGCTAACCATGTTTGTGACCCATGCCCGAATAGGAGCATAGCAAACGTTGATCGCAGAAGAAGAAGAAACAGCAGAAGCAGAAAAACATGAGAAGGAGGAGGAGGTGGTAGTGGTGGTGGTGGTGGAAGAAACCGTAAAGAAACACCGTCGATAGCCCACGTGTGTAACAATTCCTAGTAATATCCTGCTAATTCACGACGACACATGTGGAGGAGCATAGTCGCCAATGGCAGATGGCAAGATACTTGCTGATCACAATTACCATGTGAAATGGAAGGGAGTTCACATAAACAGGTCGTCTCTTTAGGTAGCATTGGGGTGGAAAGAGGGTTATCAGACCCCGTCTTGTCTCCTACTTATGCATCAATCTCATTGCTTACATGCCCGACCAGCTTTGCTGGAGCTTACTTGCTAATCTTCTTTTATTATCATTTCACCGTGTCTGGCATACCTTCCCATTCTCATTCAATTAATGTTGTATTGACGCCTACAGCGGATTATGAGTCGTCGGCGTTATTCCCCAGTGTAAAGGCACAAAAGTGTGCTGTCAAATGCATATCTTCACTGCACACTTCGGTATGTGTTCATTATGAAAGTTCAAATATTTGCCCTGCTAGAGGAGTGAAATATGCGCCGAGTATATATTGCTCCACCCTGCTGGAAATATTTCAAGATAATTATTACAAGCTCGTGGTCTGGGTGCAGGCAGGAAGGACTGTCGGTTAAATGCCAGACACGGGTAGAAGAAAGTAATTCAATGGCTGATAGCGAGGAAGGCTTTGTTGTGATAGGGTTTCCGACACATAATCAGACTGCAACTAGTACCATTAGTATTGGAACTCTTCGCTGGCTGTTGAAATGAGGACGAAGCACGGGTAGTAATGTTCTGAGTACTGTTATGTCGGTTAACTCAGGGTTTCGTATATACTTGGTTACTCTCCATCAGAAAAGGGAAAGGCGCTAGCATTTGTGACGGGCCTTTTTGTGGCGATATTCCGGTATCTGCGCCTGTCGCTTGTCTCATCCGGCTTCAGGACATTTCTTTCTGGACGGGATTTATCTGTCCTCTTCGATGCCTACACTCTTGGTCAGGTAGCAGTTATGTAAGCGTTTTCCCGGAACTGCTACGTATAAGTGGAGAAAGTAGCAGGTTCAGATACTTTTGGAAATAGTGTAGTGTATGAGTCCGGCTCTTTGGCGAAAGGGTTACGGACGCAATTTGTAATTCCGCATATCATGTTCGAATCACAGCTGCGGCCGATTTGGAAGCAAACGACCTTGCGCTGATTCTCATTCAATGACATGAGTGCCGGTCGAAAGCAATGACAAACTACTGAACGTAAACTTGCCAAGAAACAACAAGGAGCCCAAAAAAAAAAATGCTGGTGTTGACAGCGACGTCCTGTAAAGGATATGCAACCTTTTTAGTATTTGGGTCTGGTCTCATTCCGAGACTTTTGATAGTGGAGTGGGGTTTGGTCTGTTGTGATTCCAAAGAGTTTAAAAAAAAATATGTTGTGATTCCAAGACTTTTGGTGGTGGAGTGGGTTTTGGTCTGTTATAATTCCAAGACTTTTGATTGTGGAGTGGGTTTTGTTATGTGGTGATTCCAAGATTTGTTATGGCGGAGTTAGGGATTTAGTCTGCTGTGATTCCAAGACTTTTGGTGGTGGAGTTAGGGCTTTGGTATGTTGTTATTCCAAGACTTTGGTGCTGGAGTTAGGGTATTGGTCTGGGAAGATTCAAAGACTTTCGGAGATGAATTGGGGTACTGGTCTGGTCTTATTTAGAAACTTTTGGAAGTAATGTTGTCGTCTGGTCTGATTCATGGTCTTTTGGGGATGACATAGTGTTTGTCTGGTCTGATTCATTGTCTTTTGGGGGATGACATAGTGTTTTGATCTGGTCTGATTCATGGTCTTTTTGGGGAATGACATAGTGTTTTGCCTGGTCTGATTTGTGGTCTTTTAGGGGATGATATAGTGTTTTGTCTGGTCTGATTCGTGGTCTTTTGGGGGATGACATAGTGTTTTGTCTGGTCTGATTCATGGTCTTTTTGGGGAATGACAAAGTGTTTTGTCTGGTCTGATTTGTGGTCTTTTAGGGGATGATATAGTGTTTTGTCTGGTCTGATTCGTGGTCTTTTGGGGGATGACATAGTGGTTTGATCTGGTAGGATTCATGTATTTTTGGGGAATGACGTAATGTTTTGGTCTGGTATGAATCATGGTCTTTTGGTGGAATGACATTGTGTTTTGTCTGGTCTGATTCACAGTCTTTTGGGGGAATTACATAGTTTTGAGGTCTGGTATGATTCATGGTCTTTTGGGGGATGACATTGTGTTGTGGTCTGGTATGAATCATGGTCTTTTTGGGGGTGACATAGTGTTTTGTCTGGTATGATTCATGTTCTTTTGGGGGATGACATAGTGTTTTGGTCTAGTCTGATTCATGGTCTTTTAGGGGAATGACATAGTGGTTTGATCTGGTAGGATTCATGGTCTTTTGGGGGAATGCCATAGTGTTTTGGTCTGGTATGATTCATGGTCTTTTGGGGGAATGACATAGTGTTTTGGTCTGGTCTGATTAGGAGACTTAGAAATGGAGTAGTATTTCGTCAGATATTATTCAGAGACCTTTGAAGAAGGAGTAAGGTGTTGTCAGATCTGATTAAGAAAATATTGAAGATGGAGTAGGTTCTGATTAACAGTCTGTTGAAGGTGGAGTAAGGTGTTGTGGATCTTATTCAGAGACCTTTGGAGGTGGAGTAAGGTTTTGTCAGATCTAATTCAGAGACCATTGAAGGTGGGGTAGAGATTTGTCATATGTTATTAAGAACATGTGTCAGATGGAGTAGAGTTTTAGTCTGGTCTAATTCACAATCTGTTGAAGGTGGAGTAAGGTTTTGGTCAAATTTGATTCAGAATCTTTTTAAGAACGAGTAAGCCTTTGGTTAGACGGAAGACATTTGTCCTCTACCGCACAATTCTGACCCAGATCTTACTACCTGGAACTCACTGCACAGCCAGCCGGCCTCTCCCACAGAGCCGCCCTTATATATACCCCTAGTTTGACACGCCAAAGGTTTACGAACAGAAATTTCAGTTTACACAAATGTTTGAAATATAAACCCCAAACACACATCTATTGTAAATATCCACGGTTGACAGCGGGGTACCTGCAGACGTTATGTGCGCATCTGTATATATGGAAATGAGTATTACCTACACCGCTTTTCTTGAAGATCATTTTCAAAGTGTAATTTTTATGTGTATTTGCCACGTTTATCCTGTGGCTTTTAGCGGAATTCTTAAAATGCGGGAAAATATTCGTATGTATTACTCCGTGCAGTGACTGTTAAGTAACTATACAATGATTGTTAAGTAGCTATAACATGATTGTTAAGTAGCTATAAATGCATGAACTGTTAACTTACCAAGCTCGCTTTCACTTATTAATGCTTGGTTTATAGTTGTTATAAAGGCTGTTGCTTGATCTGTTTGGTTTGTGTTGTTACATTGCACCCGTGAACCGAATGATGTCCGGAATCGAACCACAACCTTCACATCGCGAGACAGACGGCGTAATCACATCGTCACGGAGAACCCGATTCGAACAAATGTGATGGAAGACAGGCAGAGTTCCTGGAAAAAGAGGAAAGGGTCGACAAGCTCGAAGATGGATACAGGACACTGCAGGCACCTTAAGTACCTTAAGTTGGTTGTAATGAGAGCGATGCTCTGAACAGGCACTGCTACATGGCGTTCAAGGTTATACAATTGCTGCCTCATATACTGAAGAGCCTGGGAAATACCATCAAGATCTCAGATCAATGAAAGAAAGGAACCCAGTTGCTTTTATCGATAGAAGGTTGGGAATGCACACGAACGTGGTCACCGCAGTTCAGGTAAAGACGCCACACTGGTACAACACTGCACTTAAGTGTAGGGCACTGACTCGCCCTGAAAGCCGGGATATTATTTTAAATGCGGCTATCAAAAACAACCAATATGGACGAGGAAGACAAAGGGAAACCACGACATTATCTTCCCAAGAACACGTTGATGATCACCTAACAAATCTGGGAGCTGTGGTAGAGTAGTATCTAGACGCTGGCCTGCCGCACCGGTGGTCTTGGCCTCGATCCACATCTGGGCAGTTTGGAATTGTAAGGCCAACCTAATGCCTGTGTAGGGACTGAACGCCCTACCTCGACATCAACGTACTGGAAATTTAAGAGTGAACGTTTTTATCCTTTTAGCCACGTCAACGACTTCATGGGTCTAGCCTGTTGCTTCTTTAGGCGTGTTAAAGTGTCCATTATATTGGCACCTTGCCGCCTTGACAGACGATAGTTTGTTACATTATGCTTTAAAAAGGCATAATAACTACAACTCATGGCAGTGGCGAATGTGACTGATAAGGCCCATTAGCGCTGTAAATGTTCGTCCACAGTGGATGCATGTGAATGCATGGTCATTTCCACCATCATGCACCATCTTACGTCTCACACGCTCGGTGTGTGACTTATCTGCAATAATTGTCTCCTTTGTCTTTATTCCATGTCTGATATTTGCCCTTCATGCAGCACGTCCAGTGGCGACTTGTTCCCAATGTGCATTATCAATGCCTGTATCAATCATTTCCCACTTACACACATCTTTGCATCGTAGAAGAGGCCGACCCCGAGCTCTCTTCGCAGACACCCATATGAAAGCTGTTTAAACGTTTCTCTTGGTGTGAGTAAGTTGTCCAGGCTTCACCACCATAAAGAAGAGTACTAAGGACACATGATGGACAAGGACTTTTGTTTTGTCAGTAAGCTTCCTGTTCTCCTAGACTCTTTTTTGTTAACCTGTTCATTGTTTTTGCTGCCTTACCAATCATGATGTTGATTTCCTGATCTAGGGATAATTTGCTCTTTACCTCTGATCTTAGATATGTAAAATGGTCTACTAGTTCGGCGTCGTCAATAAAGATTGATGGTACCCCATGTGCACCTTGTGACATAATCTGTGTCTTCTTTTTGCTAATTGTTAAACCAAATTCAGAACAAGCATTGGAGAATGCAGATAGTAGACATTGTACGTCTTCCTCAGAGTGGGTCGTAACTGCAGCATCATCTGCAAAAAGCAACTCTCTGATCAGTACCCTCCTAATTTTGGTCTTGGCCTTCAATCTCTGAGTATTGTAGAGGCCGTCATCTGAGCGTGAGTGAATGTATATACCACCATCCTGGTCACGAAAGGCATATTTCAGTGGAAGTGAAAAGTATATTCGAAAGAGGGTGGAAGCTAGTACACAACCTTGCTTAGCACACTCTTGATTTCAAACTCTTATGAAGTTGCACCATCAAACTTGATTATACCCTTCATGCCTGTGTGGAACGATTCCACAATGGACAAAAGAGTTGGTGGGCAGCCAATCTTCTTTAGTGCATTGAACAGACCCTCACGACTGACCAAATTAAATGCCTTTGTGAGGTCGATGAAGGCAATAAACAGTGGTTGATTCTGTTCACGGCATTTTTCTTGCATTTGTCGCAATGAGAATATCATATCAATGGTAGACCGGTTCTGTGGAAGCCGCTCTGTGATTCGGGGTAGACTTGATCTCCTAGGACTTGAAGTCTGCGCAGAACAATTCTGTCAAATACTTTCCCAACAATACACAGAAGTGAGATACCTCTATAGTTGTTACAGTCGCGCCGATCGCCTTTGTTCTTGTACAGTGTTATGATGCTTGAATCTTTGAAATCCTGTGGGACTTGTCATCTCACCAGCATAGCTCTATTATTAGCTGGTGGACCTGTAGAGTGAGTGTGTCTTGCCCACTCCTGATAATCTCTATTGGAATCCCATCCTTACTTGGGGCCTTGCCAGATGTAAGTTCATTTATACCACACTTACCTTCTGTTATGGTGGGAAGTGTGTCCAGGTGGTCAAGAGTTGGTAGGGCCTCTATGGCGTTGAGGGCATCATCCGCTAGTTTGGTCTCACTTGAGTAAAGCTCCAAATAGTGCCCTACCCATCTATCCATCTGCTGTTTGTTATCAGTGATGATTTCTCCAGTCAAGGTTTTCAGCGGTGCACTTCTTTTGATCATTGGACCACATGCTTTCTTTATCCTTGCATACATGCTTCTGATATTTCCCTTATCACTCGCATTTTGAATGGACTCACATAATTTGATCCACTAGTCATTTGCACACTGCCTGGCAGCCTTTTGCACATCCTGCCTAGCTTGCTTCAGCTCACTGAGAGTGTTACGCATTGTTCTTTCCTTGTTTCTTAAGAGAGCTATCTTTTTATCAATTAAGGGCTGCAGTGTCTGGCTGTTTGCCGCAAACCAGTCCTGCCTCTTATGATCCACACTGTCGTAAACCCCTACCGCTGTTTTATAAAGAGTTTCGCTAAGTTTACCCCACGTTTCACTTGATATACAATTTTCAGATGTATAAGTGAAAGCGTCTTCAAGTCGCTGTTGGAACTCAAAGCACTTATCAGGATCGTTGGTGTTAATAATATTAATTCTGGGGTTAGATTTGTGTTTGGCTGTGTAGATTCTCTTTGGTCTCAGTCTAACCCTTGCAACAACCAAAGAATGATCCGTATCACAATCAGCAATGTGGTAACTTTGAGTTAATGATGTTTGATTCAGATGTTGTCTCCATGTGATGATGAAGTCCAGCTGATGCAAATGGCCGGATCTTGGACGTTTCCATGTGGCCTTATGCAGCTATGTTGTTTTACAAAAAGGAGTTTGTAATACATAGGTAAATTGTATGTGTGCATGTATGACGGGATAAAGAAAGCATGTGGTCCAATGATAAAAAGAAATGCACTACTGAAAACCTTGACTGGAGAAATCATCACTGATAAGAAACAGCAGATGGGTAGATGGGTAGTGCAATGCTCCAGCAGCCTTTGTCCATTTTCATTATTGCGACCGATGTTGTATTTTCCAAAGCACATTGACTATGAACTCGATTCCTTGCCCATAAGAGCATTGAAATCACCGATCACATAAATGTAGTCGGATTATGGAACTGCCTTGATCACAGAGTCTGACTCCTCATAGAACGAGTCCTTAATATCATCAGGGGAAGTGAGTGTCGGTGCATATGCAGTGATAATGGTGGCAAAACCACGAGCGGTTGCCAAGCGCAGGGATAATAGTCTTTCATTACCCCCAGCTGGGATTTCAATCATTCCCAGCCGCAAATTCTTCACTGCAAAGCCCACACGATGTTGCATTTTTCTGCTTGCCCTCTACCATTCCAAAAAAGGTGTAATTGTTTTCCCTGAGTGAACCTTCCTCAGCGAGGCGAGTCTCCTGCAGGCCAGCAATATCAACGTTAAGACGATTGAGTTCGGCATCAATCACAGCCGTTTTTCTCACATCGTCAATATTCGTCAGGTCAGTGGAAAATCCCGGACACATGGTTCTTACGTTCCAGGCTGCAAGCCATAGCTTGAGGTTTCTATTTTTCTTTTTAGTAATACCTAGTGCATTGGTTTTATGGCCTGCGATTCAGATTTTGTCCTAGCCCCAAGCACCCATTTAAGCAGGCAAGCTGTGGCGGATCAGCACCCAATTGGCCGGGGGCTGCCCAGCTTGAGACGGGTGGTAGCTGATCAGTGACAACCTGGCGCCCCATGTCTACACCAATTGACAAGGACTTATAACCCTTTAATTGCTACCACTCGCTTTGATTCCGAGACCGGTTAAGACCAGGGATGGAGTTATACCTCTCCATAGCACAAAGCCTGGGCCATAATATACAGATCATGTGTTGCCCATGCAGCATGTTCCCTCTCTCGACCTGTCTAGTTCACTCCAGAGGAAAGATAACAGCAACACACCTGGAACAAGACAAGCTGCAGTAGCTGCCGGATCAGCAAAGCAATGCTCTAACTGTTCGCCTGTCGGAGCTTCGATACTAGAACAGCTGCCAACCAAGGCCTTGGGCCTGGTCTGCCCTGCCATGACATTTTGTCTTTAGGTTGCATTTCCTCGCACCAGGATAAGCTTGTACCATCCCAATTGAACTTTTCCGCCCGAAGCCGTTGGTACAATGCGGGGTATCGGGTTTGGTAAGCGCCACCATCATTCGGCGCTGACAGAAAGTAGGTAGTACCGTCTGCTGTCATTACGGTAGTTCAGTCATATCTGACTAAGACCTGACATATAAGTGTCCATTACTTACATACTTCACTGACCAAACTTAACTGTATACTTTGATAGATTGTTTTTTTTTTACAATACTAGTACATCGATTGCCGGTCTTTCTGGCCTAGGGGTTAACGTCTTTCTCCGTAATCCCGTATATTCTCATGAGTAACGTAGCCTTCGCGAGAATCGGTAGTGGTTCTCGCCGCGTTGGTAAGTTACGGGTATGTGAGCCGGTCGCTCAGAAAGCAATGGCAAACTACTGAGAAAATACATCAATTCCAAATTTCCCGGAACCCAATGACAAAGCAGGTTAAACTAATGAGGGGACAATTCAGCTGACAAATACGCAGTTTATTTTGAATTCTGTTCTGTCGTGGCTGTGTCAACTCAGTGACCATCTTGACCTATTTTCTAGTTCTTATTAGACAAAGTCAACAGAACGCGCAAACTGGCGGAATTAGGTGGGATGAGGGGGGAAAAATAACGTTAGAAGAAAGATGGGCTTCGGGGGTTAGGACCGTGTTAGGTACAGAAGAGTGTTTATATGAGCTTTAGATGACAGAGTTGTGTGTGTGTGTGTGTGTGTGTGTGTGTGTGAGTGAGAGAGAGAGAGAGAGAGAGAGAGAGAGAGAGAGAGAGAGAGAGAGAGAGAGAGAGAGAGAGAGAGAGAGAGAGAAGAGAGAGAGAGAGAGAGAGTAAGGATAAGTTTGGGGATGAAGATATAAAATTCTAGTGGAGAAGGCAGACACGAAGCAGTGCTTATCCGAGCTCGAACTCTGTAGCTTCAGCGAGGACCACCCAACAACCGAATGTTGTAGTCCAGAATCGAACCCACAACCGCCGCAGCGCGAGGCAGCCGGCATAACCACTTGGCCACGGAGGATCCAATCATTGGGGGACAGAAGGCAGCAGTAAAGGCACGATACTGATCCACGCTTGTTAAATTAGTTGGAGAGATTGTTCCCCGAAACAGCAACGGACCTCAAGAGAGGTTGTCACTTCATCTTATTGTGCCGTGACAGTGTACACAAAGGCTTCAGTTTGTCACGTCTCTACCCCAGTGTCTAGACATGAAGGTCCTTTTATTATCTAAACTTGGAGAACATCGTGACAACTGGAAAGATCGAGGGGAAGGGCGGCAGAGGTCGACCAAGAGAAATTATGTTGGATGGACTGAGACGGTGGCATGGAGGAATATCATCAGCAGAGTTGATCCAGCACACGAACGAACGAGATCTGTGGAGAGTTATGAACGCCTACGCCAGCTGGCAGGGCACTTGATGATGATGATGATGGCATTTGCAGGACGTTGCAATCAACCCTAGGTTGATTTTCCAGGCAATTTTACTTTCGGTAGTTTGCCTTGCTCCGTGGCGAAGGAATTACGGGCGCAGCGCCTTGAGTTGAATTTTTACGAAATGGTATGGGTACCGGTCGTTCAGAAAGCAATGTCAAACATTTTTTTTTTTTGTGTGCATACCCTATTTACAGGACATTGCAGTCAACACCAGCATTTTCCAGTTGCCGTTGGTGTCTTGGCAAGTTGTACGTGCAGTAGTTTGCCATTGCTTTCTGAACGACCAGCTCAAATACCTTTCCGTAAGAAACCAAGGTGACGCGACCCGCTGCTGAATCTCGCGCAGCTGTGTTTCGTACGTGGGTGTACGGGATTACGAACATCGTCCTTAACCGGCAATGGCAAACTACTGAACGTAAACTTGCCAAGAGATTACATCAGAAAAAAATGCTGGTGTGACTGCGACATCCTGTAAATGGTATAGCGACTAACTTTTTTGTTTTAGTTTGCCTTTGCTTTCCGAACGATAAGTCAGCGTTTGTAAGTCCAACCAATCAGTGCATGGATGAACCCCTTACCACGCCATCAACGGACCGGAAGATGAGCACAAGAGCGCTATTATCCTCATCGGCTGCTTTAGCCTTTACAAATGGGAATGCGTTAGTATTTGTACGTACTGAACGCAATAGCGACCTCTAACGATTTACACATAAAACAAAACGACACAGCGTGCAAATTCACCTTGAACTTTGACCTATAGTAGTGACATTCTCATTTGGTACTTAAATTAGGCTCTCCCTTGTCTCGCCAAGAAGGCAAACAGGTAAAAAACTGACAACGTTGATACCTGAGAATTGACCCAGCCAAAATCCCCACATAAGAACTTGTGATTTACTTTCCCAAGTTTCAGAAACCTTTTGTTCTCCGGTTTAGATCAAAGCCCAATGTCTCGCTTCATATTTTCTGAAACCAAAGGTTTCCCAAATGGGGCAGTAAAGGTTGTGTGAACCAGCCACATAAAATTGTATTCTCAGATTGCCGCAAACGATACCAATCATAAAAGAATAACTTAGGACAGATAAGCTCTAAGTGGCTTGTTTTTAGCTGTTGGCAGAGTGCATACCGGTTAACCTCAATCTATAAAATTCAGATCTCAGACGTTGTGTGCGTGCGTGCGTGCGTGCTGTGTGTGTGTGCGTGCGTGCGTGCGTGCGTGTGTGTGTGTAAAAAGAGAAAAGAAAAAATTACAACAACGGAAATGAGATTTCTGAGAAGTGTACTCAGTGTATCAAGAAGAGAGAAAATCAGAAATTAAGAAATCAGGACTAAAGTGAGGGTTATATTTCATCACACAAATTGCAAGTTAAATGGTTTGGCCATATAACCAGGCTACCAACTAACAGTATACAACAACAAGCAATGATGTACAGACTAAACGGAACGAGAAGAAGAGATTGACCATGTACGATGAACAGAGGGAATAACAGAATCCATGGGAACCTCGATATATGAAGCCCATAAACAGGCACTCACTTGCTGTTTATGCTTTTCCTCGACACCGCAAAATACAAGAGAAACACGATGAGATGACTCTGCCTTATTAAGGTGTTCGCCGACTCTCCATTTCACTTCGTCTCTTTGAGGTTGCCTTAGTACCCCCATGTTAATTCGTCTCTTTGTGGTTGTCACTGTACCTTCATATTACTCCATTTCTTTGAGGTTGTCACAGTACGTCCATGTTACTTTGTCTCTTTGACGTTGTCACAATATTCTCATGTTACTTCGTGACTTTGATATTATCTCAGTACCTCCATGCTACTTAGTCTCTTTGAGATTGTCACAGTACCTCCATGCTACTTCGTCTCTTTCAGTTTGTCTCAGTACCTTCATGCTACTTAGTCTCTTTGAGATTGTCTCAGTACCTTCATGCTACTTCGTCTCTTTCAGGTTGTCTCAGTACCTCCATGCTACTTAGTCTCTTTGAGATTGTCTCAGTACCTTCATGCTACTTCGTCTCTTTCAGGTTGTCTCAGTACCTCCATGCTACTTAGTCTCTTTGAGATTGTCACAGTACCTCCATGCTACTTAGTCTCTTTGAGATTGTTACAGTACCTTCATGCTACTTCGTCTCTTTCAGGTTGTCTCAGTACCTTCATGCTACTTAGTCTCTTTGAGATTGTCTCAGTACCTTCATGCTACTTAGTCTCTTTCAGGTTGTCTCAGTACCTTCATGCTACTTCGTCTCTTTCAGGTTGTCTCAGTACCACCATGCTACTTAGTCTCTTTGAGATTGTCACAGTACCTCCATGCTACTTAGTCTCTTTGAGATTGTTACAGTACCTTCATGCTACTTCGTCTCTTTCAGGTTGTCTCAGTACCTTCATGCTACTTAGTCTCTTTGAGATTGTCTCAGTACCTTCATGCTACTTAGTCTCTTTCAGGTTGTCTCAGTACCTCCATGCTACTTAGTCTCTTTGAGATTGTCTCAGTACCTTCATGCTACTTAGTCTCTTTGAGATTGTCTCAGTACCTTCATGCTACTTAGTCTCTTTCAGGTTGTCTCAGTACCTCCATGCTAATTAGTCTCTTTGAGATTGTCACAGTACCTCCATGCTACTTAGTCTCTTTGAGATTGTCTCAGTACCTTCATGCTACTTAGTCTCTTTCAGGTTGTCTCAGTACCTTCATGCTACTTAGTCTCTTTGAGATTGTCACAGTACCTCCATGCTACTTAGTCTCTTTGAGATTGTCTCAGTACCTTCATGCTACTTAGTCTCTTTGAGATTGTTACAGTACCTCCATGCTACTTCGTCTCTTTGACGTTGTCACAATATTCTCATGTTACTTCTTGACTTTGAGATTGTCTCAGTACCTCCATGCTACTTAGTCTCTTTGAGATTGTCACAGTACCTCCATGCTACTTCGTCTCTTTCAGTTTGTCACAGTACCTTCATGCTACTTCGTCTCTTTCAGTTTGTCTCAGTACCTCCATGCTACTTCGTCTCTTTGAGATTGTCACAGTACCTTCATGCTACTTCGTCTCTTTCAGGTTGTCTCAGTACCTTCATGCTACTTCGTCTCTTTCAGTTTGTCTCAGTACCTTCATGCTACTTAGTCTCTTTGAGATTGTCACAGTACCTCCATGCTACTTAGTCTCTTTGAGATTGTCACAGTACCTCCATGCTACTTCGTCTCTTTCAGGTTGTCTCAGTACACTCATATTACTTCGTCTCTTTGACGTTGTCACAATATTCTCATGTTACTTCGTGTCTTTGAGATTGTCTCACTATCTTCATGTTACTCCGTCTCTTTGACGCTGTAACAATGCCTCCATTTTACTTCGACTCTTGACGTTGTCACAATACCTTCATGTTACTTCGAGTCTTTGACGTTGTCACAATACCTCCATGTTACTTCGTCTCTTTGAGTTTGTCACAATAAATCAATGTTACTCCATCTATTTGAGTTTTTTTTTTTTTTATAGAACTGCATGTTACCCCGTCTATTTGAGTTTATCACAGCATCCACATGTTACTCAGCTGCTTTGAGTTGTCACAGTACCTTCATGTCACTTCTCCTTTCTTAGTTTGCTATAGTATCTTCATGTCACTCACACTTCCTTAGTTTGTCACATGTCAATTCCTTTAGTTTGTCACTTTACCTCCATGTCACTCCGTCTCTGCCAGTCTGTCACCGGACCTCCTTGTCACTCGGTCTCTTGTAATTTGTCACAGTATCTCCATATCACGCTATCACCTTGTGTTTGTCACAGTACCCACATGCTACTCCGGCTCGCTAAGTTTGTCCAGTACCTCCATGTCACTCAGTCCTTGAAAGCTACTCAACTTACCACCACCCTCCCCACATATCACTCTATGTTTCCTAAAGAGGCCCTTCGTACCTCCACGCCTCTCCCTCTCCTAAAAATACTCATCGTACCACTCCGCCTTCGTTCTGATTGATTTCCTACAATCATTAATGCATGTCTTTTTCTCCCAGTAAACACCACCGTAGTGACAGACGAAGTAACAAATACACGGAGATATCAACTGTGAAATAATGCATCAAATGAGCCTAACTTGACACACATATGACGTCAAGTTACAGAAAATACATAAGTCGGTGGTCGCAATGACGTCATTATCTTAAGATTTCATCGGGCGTGCCATACTCTCATTTCCTATACCCTATCAAAATAAACATGTTTGCTTGGAAGTATAAACAAGATAGTTCGATAAGACATTCATGTTGTTTTTTTTATCTTCTTGCCCACAACAGAAATAGCTTGTGTCCGCATACCTCTTTAACGTCTGTTCAAAAATGGCTGTGTCCTATTTAAAAATAGTCACTCGGGTATCTGTGTCTTTAATTCTTATTACAGGCAACAAACAGGTTTATGTTCACAGGCTAAAGTCTCGGAGACAAATTATCAGGTTTGTTGTGTTAAATTTGTATGTTTATTTATGTATATGTGTTTAATCATGTCCAGTGGTTTAGAAAGAAGAGTGATTAAAGGCTCGTGACTGGTAGAAGAGGCAGTAGTCTACCAACACGACGGAGAAAATAGGATATTAAAGAAACCCCGGGGAAGAAAATAATGGGTGTTTGTAAAGTCTCACTACACTTTGTGTGTAGAATAAATTTGAAAAATGAAGTACACGATTTCATCAAAACATGTGCTCCACAGTCCATCGTGAAAAAATATTCAGCGAATGGCTGTCGTCTGCTGGAATAATTCTTCGCAGTCCAAAAAGAATGGTGTTATAAACGGCAGAAATAACCACAGACACGTTGCAGAAGGTAATTGACAATATGAAGAGACTTATACAATCATGTCTTGAAGCCCGTGATTGACATTTCCAACACCTGTTATAATAAATACTTCATTTGTACTTTCCAGCTCCCCTAAAACAGCGTTAGAGTAAGCAGTAACTGTTGTAGCTAATGCAATGAATTTCTTAGCACATTTTTTACGACGTCATGTACTTCATTTTTCAAATTTATTCTGCATACACTGTGTAGTGAGAGTTTACAAATACCATGTATATAAGACAGGGGAATTAGCGAAGGATCAAGTCTTTCAGTCGGTGTTGAGCCATCGATGATACGCACAGGACCTTTGTCACACAACACCTCTCTCTCAGTGCCCATCTCTAGGTGATGTATATTTAGTCGTTTCAACTTAAACAGTAGACAGTTTTCGTCGAACAAGTATTGAAATATCCATGGACACGGACCACACTGTGGTTGAGCGCCAACAACCGTTACGGCCGGAGAGAAGAGAGGCAGCAATGTTAACATCACACTGGTAAACGGAGTTGACCAGCCATCTCCGAAGCCACCAGGATCATGGCGCCTTGATGAACACCTAACGAATAAACAGGGAGCATAAAGATAATAGACGACACACTTGACAACAGAATAAAATTACCAGCGCTTAGCATACCTCCCAACGCGTTTCTTATGCCTTCCTTAACTACGAGTCGTCTAGTTGTCTGACTCGAGGTCATGTCTGTGGATAGCTGTTGACTCCTTTCCGTGTCCATGATCTTTTGCAGAATCAGCCAGAGAATTGGTGTCATTGACCTTGGGATGGTGTATTACAGCTTCCCGGTACGTAGAGCCGCCAAAGGTCGACAGAGGAGATGTAATAGGGATGACTAAATAGCAGGAAATACCGCGGCAGGTCACTAACTAGCTGTCATATCGCGGCTGTTGACAGCGTATTTAATGATGAATATAAATAGAGGCACAGGGTAAGCTTCATCTACTTATATATATATATATACACACACACACACGAACATACAGAGGCAGGCTGGGTCTAACACTATTTGTTGCCAGGACTAAATGCCATTACCATTTTTAACGTCTAATGTTTAAGGGCCGGTCTCTCAGGCTGAGGGGTTACAACACTTTCTCCGTAATCCCGTTTGTCACGCAGAGTCTCGTAGCGGGAGCGAGCTACGAGCAGTTCGTCCCCCGCTGGTGACTTAGCCGGCCGCTCAGAAAACAATGGCAAACTACTGAGCGTAATCTTGCCAAGAAATCAACAGACAGCTGAAAGATGCTGCTGTTGACAGCGATGTCCTGTAAAGGATATGCGAATAAAAAAATTAAAAAAAAATAAAAAATGTTTAAGGGAACCCACTTTATTATGGATCTACATTATGGACCCACAGTATGGACTCACATTATGGACTCACATTATGGACCTTCATTATGGACCCACATTATGGACCCAGAGGGCCCACCTGCTATCGGGCGAGCTGACAGCCCAGCAAGCCCGCCACTGGACACACACACACACATACACACACATATACACTCTCACGCCTCACACACACGCACACACGCTTGCACACATTCATGAGTGCAGTTTTTTCGGAGGCTTCTGAAGTTCGTAGCTGGGAGACCTTATTCTATGCGATGCTTACGACTGACCGTTCTGCTTAAGGTCCAAACCATATGGGGTTAAACTCGGCGCAGCTGATTCGATAATCTTATCGAATATATATATATATATATATATATATGTTGTGTGTGTGTGTGTTCGTTCTACGACACCTCCACCCCTCCACCCTAGTTTAATTTATATTACGCACTCCCAGTGACGAGGGGGGAGGGGAATTAAGATTATTTCAAGATCGCGTTAATACAAGAACGGATTACTTGATATTGTTTTACCCTTCATACTTTACGGTTATATACCTCTCTCTCTTCTGAAATTCGTTTTATAACGTAACTAGACCTGCACATCCCGATTTATGTAGACATCTGACGTCTAGACTTGTTCTTGTATGTGTTATTAAAATTAACTTCCATTTTTACGTATTCTGTGTAGGAGCTGGGGGGGGGGGTG
The DNA here is from genome assembly GCA_963921405.1 of Cepaea hortensis. Lineage (NCBI taxonomy): Eukaryota > Metazoa > Mollusca > Gastropoda > Stylommatophora > Helicidae > Cepaea > Cepaea hortensis. The sequence goes on along the minus strand of OY992885.1, from coordinate 82,252,244 downwards.
TTTATAGGGAAGAAATACGAAAGGGGGGAATGACATTCTGAACATACGGTGAAGTGGTGCATGGGCCAAAACAGTTGAGAACCACTGCACTAGACAATATTCCGTGCTCCTGCAAGACTAATCACTTAATTACTATTTTCTTCAAGTCAGCAAAAGATGTCAGCAGACATCCAGAAAATCTTCGGCAAATTCATGTTTTTGTTTTTCTTTCTATGACGTATTTGCACGTCCGCTAATTGATGTGATTAGCTTAAAACTAATTCCGTTAGTTACCACAGACGAACACTTCAAGTGACTTTGATCGCCGTTTCAGGCTCGTCATAGCCCATAATTTGTTGACAGAGAATATAATCTGGCACACGCGCAGAGTTGGAAGACACAATATGAAGATCTGAGAAAACAGGCGCATCGCATTGCGCGTATTTAATTTCGACGCAGAGCAAACGATTAAACAGAAGAAGAAGAAGAAGAAGAAGAAGAAGAAGAAGAAGAAGAAGAAGAAGAAGAAGAAGAAGAAGACGGAGGCGTCGTAGAGAGAGAGGAAGAGCAGTATCAGCAGCAGCAGCAGCAGTAGTAGAAGCAGCAGCAGCAGTAGTAGCAGCAGCAGTAGCAGCAGCAGCAGTAGTAGTAGTAGTAGTAGTAGTAGTAGTAGTAGTAGTAGTAGTAGTAGTAGTAGTAGTAGTAGTAGTAGTAGTAGCAGTAGTAGTAGTTGTAGTAGTAATAGTAGTAGTTGTAGTACTATAAGAAGAAGAAGAAGAAGAAGAAGAAGAAGAAGAAGAAGAAGAAGAAGAAGAAGAAGAAGAAGAAGAAGAAGAAGAAGAATTATAATAATAATAATTATAATAATAATAATAATAATAAGAAGAAGAAGAAGAAGAAGAAGAAGAAGAAGAAGAAGAGGAAGAAGAAGAAGAAGAAGAAGAAGAAGAAGAAGAAGAAGAAGAAGAAGAAGAAGAAGAAGAAGAAGAAGAAGAAGAAGAAGAAGATGAAGAAGGAAAAAAAAGAAGTAGAAGAAGAAGAAAAAGAAGTATAATAATAATAGTAATAATAATAATAATAATAATAATAATAATAATAATAATAATAATAATAATAATAATAATAAGAAGAAGAAGAAGAAGAAGAAGAAGAATGATTACGCCTTTTGATTTTAGCTACATGTCTCCCTCGCGGTTTAGAGGTTCAGCATGCACTTCTTCATGTTGAATACTGGTGTTCATAGATCTCTCCGCAATAGATGTTTCAACAAATGGGCCAGTGAAATCTACACACCCCTTGAGGAGCAAATAGATGCATGCTCTTGCGACAGGGAAACTTGCGCCGACTTCAGAGTAAATGGCAGGCACGAGACCTTCTTGCAGCTGTGCATCTCGTAACAGTCAAGAGTTAATGATTCTAAAATAAAAGTTGACTTCACAGATTTTGAAATAGGATAATGCGCCCGCCTTTCATTTTAGAGATTCGACGTTCGACTCTTCATTTAGAGAGACGGCGCTAACTCATGCTTTAGACATACAGCACTAGACTCTTTGTTTTAGGGAGACGGTTCTGACTCATGTTTTAGAGATATGGCGATTTACTCTTGACTTAGAGATACGGTGCTGACTCATCTTTCAGAAATACGACGCTCGACTCTTGAATTATAGAGACGGCGTCTGCCACATGCTTTAGAGCAGGGGTGGCCAACCTTTTCAGCAGGCGGGCCAAATTTCAGAAATAATATTTCCTGCCGGGCCACGCACCTACTTTTTTTTGTTAAACTAAAGTAAACAAGCACCACTTTGACCACATCGTCGATTCCCACTCCGCGGGCCGCAATATGACTACCGGCGGGCCGCATGAGGCCCGCTGGCCTCGTGTTGGCCGCCCCTGCTTTAGCGTTACGGCAATCGTCTCTTGATTTAAAGGTGCGTTGCATGTCTCTAACTATATACAATATACCTGGTTAACTCGAGTTATTACAATTTTTCAAGTATCGGTTAAATATTAATTTTTTATTGTCAAACTCCATGTCATCTTTACATAGTGGATGCTTAGCATTTTCGGACATTGCTGACGACTTAAAGATCAGATATGCAGATTGCGCGCACTAAAAATCCATCGGTAGTAGGATATCGTAGAGAGTAGGCTTATGCAACTGCCCTGACAAAATCTCCAAACGAGAAAAGAAAACAACGGAAAGTTTAGTGTGTGTGTAAGGGGATGGGGAGGGGGGTTGGTGTATCCTTACTGGGATCCTTGTAAGTGCTAAGAAGTTCGTGCGCCGAGCCGAGAGTGTCCGAGTTTGATCTAAGGCGTACTGGAACACTAATGAATAGTTGAGTAGTGTGATCACTGTCTATCTTGAATCCAATTTCTTGATTACTTTTCGGCACGGTGGATTGGAATTGCGCGCGACTTCACTTACCATGTTCCATATAGACTCAGATTCAGATTCACGCTGGTGAAATCTATCTGCCCCACACCTTGATCAGGACACATTAAAACAATACTGCCTTGAACCCTGAAAAACAGGAGGGACTAAGACGTGCATATATGCAAATTTGTTCACGCAAATCCTTTGTTTCTAACATCCGGGAGTTTTCAGTGGGGTGAACTATACAGCCTTGTATCCGGTTCCGTTGTGATCTTGTGCCACCAGCCACTTCAGACATGTAGATATCGTGTTCGTCATGATTATCACTTGCATTGCTTCTCTTTGTTATTTTCCACAATATCTATGTTGAAATATTCTACTTTTCGTTACGTGCCTACTAATAGGATTAAAATAAAACAACACCCGGTTTCATTCTACCAAGTCAATACTCGTGCAGGAAATTGGAAACTCAGTGCAGTCTTGTTATAGGTTTCTGATTTTCTACACGCCTACTACTTGCGTTGGTTCAACATAGATTGTTATGATCTTTAGACTATATCATATTTAATTGTTTTCGCCTAACCGAATTACGAAATACCCATTTGGCGTAAAGTTTCAGCTAAATATACGAGGAAATACAAAATGCTGTATCGGGTTTTTTTCCAAATGTCGTTAGCATGGAGGACAGTATCTTGGATTCAAAGAGACGATAATGAAAACAGCACTGGAGACTAATTATGTAGGCGTTGTCAATTCTGTACTGATTTTAATGAAACTGATATTTTTGTTGATACTAGCAAACAATTAGGTTTCGTTTAGTGTCCAGTCGTATCTATTCCTGAGGCTGGAGTGGTCGATGAATAAGAAATCCCGCCTCACACTCCGTGGAGCGTGTGTTCTATTCATGGGTTGATTAGCTGGTTGATTTGTTGTAAATCATCTGGAAAACTGGGTTTTTGTTCTTCGATCCCATACAGTATCGTTCAGGTCGTCTAAGTTGCTTTAGAGGTGTTTTTGTCCACACCGTACCAAAATACCATCTCCACGGAAACTATGTTACAGAACTCTACATCCCCTCTCCACAACCGAAGACAACGAAAGTCTGTAGGACCGGCACTGGTATTGCACGTCTGCAGAGAGCCATGACTGGATGCGCACAGGTAATGATGATGCAGCAGCACAGGACCAACTGCCGTGCTGGGCGTTAGTACTCAAGTATTCATGTGTTCTCTACGGGTTTTAGGCAGTCAAACATCCCAATCTTCAGGATAAACTCTTTGGGATACGAATGCAAATCGCTGGGTTATATTTTTGTTTAAAATGTAGGTTGAATGTCCTTTAAACGACTACGCAAACATCCCCAGCATTAATGGGTAGTTTGTGATTTTCTGGGCAGTTTTACGACTAGAGTAACTGGTCGCTGAATGGGGGGACTACTTGCGTCAGAAGCTGCTTAGGTACAACTGCGTCAAACTCAGCAGAAGTAACAGCGAGCCTCTGCGGGGTAAATTGAGTGTTTAAAAAAAGATTAAAGTACAAAGATGGAGTGAAATAACCACCAGCTAGGAAACAATGAGATATGATAACTTACGGTAAAAACCGGCGGATGGCAAGGGTAAGCCATCGATGTACATCATTGGTTCATGATGGTTCAACTACATGTCTGAATGTTTGCTTCTGTGGCTTTGCGGCAGTGACAACGGTTTAACAATCCCGCATTTGGGTTCACAGTTAGCTACAGGCAATTTGGAAGTAGACCGCTTTTTCACTATAGTATGAGCGTCGGTCATTCAGAAAGTAATGGCAAACTACTGAATGTAAAATATCCTAGACTAACACAAACAGTCAAAAATGCTGGGGTTGATTACGACGTCGATTAAAGAACTGCAGCTGATTGTTTTAAAGCTATCTGAATGGCTTGGCGACAAGAACACAGACTTGACTCAAAACTCCGATGACTGCAAATCATGATCGCCCACGCTTAACAACATGGAGTATGATGATGACTTACAGTATTGGGGCACAGTACATCGTTTTCCACAAGACGATACCATCATTTACAGCAAGGTTCCATTTCATAACAATGGCTTCCCCCTTATTCGTGTTCACGACGATGCGCGTTGATGCCGACTGTTCATATAACGAACTGATTGTAAAGCGTCTTATTCATCCTCTCATGCGTTTGCTCATGCTGGTTTTCTAGCCATTAGTGACTATATAAGACACCAATCTCATTACATTTTCGAATAGACTATTCTATTTTTGACAGCGTCATAATTCAGTCAGTGAAGGCAGGGAACTCATCACTGAATTCGAAATTACAGCTGACAGTTCATTCGTATGGGAATCCGTAATAATGTAACTCTCGAATAAATATAGTAATATACTTTTTCCACGTGAATTAATATCTTGATATAACTGCTTTAACTCGATCTTTTACAAATATCGCACCATTTGCGATTAATGTTTTTCATGCGAGCTAATTAATGTGCCAAATTTGATTGTACGTACTTCTTATGGTATTCCGTGATTGGAAACATCTGGTTACCGAATTGGAATTACAGGAGAGAGCTGGAAATATTTATAGCAATCATTGGTTTCTAATGATATCATACGTCTCCAATGATATCATACGTCTCCAATGATATCATACGTCTCCGTGGTGAAGTGGTTACGTAGCCTTCCCTCCCACTTCGAAGGTTGTGGGTTCGATATCGGACTACGTCAATTCGGTTCAGGGGTGCAGTTTTCTCGGAGACTTCTGGGGATCGTCGTTGGAGCTACGGAGTTCGTGCTCTATGCGACGCTTTCGGTAGACCGCTCGGCGGAAAGGCACCGAGCCATGAGGGATAAATCCCGGTGTAATGAAGCCGATCCTCCTATCATTTAAACCCTGTTGTAAAATTATCCGTCCCCTGATCTCTTGCGTGGTGAGACAGGATAAAAATCGTTCAAGATAAGGACGATCATCAGATGTCCGTTGTGCAAGATTCGCACTTCGGAAATCGTAAATAGTAGGGTATAAATCCACTGCTCTGGCAAGAATGTTTGGAAAGAAAACTCACGCACAAATAGATAGTGCTCATCCCCGGTGATGGAGTCTGTCTAGTGGAAGTCAACCGGACCCAAGTGCTTGTAGCTGGGCACTCTGAACTCTAGAGGTACAAAGTGAAATGTGAGGTCCTCCACTCGAAAGACGGTTCAAGAAGAGAAGGGAGAAAACAGAAGAAGATGCTAAGGAATACTGATAGTAATAATACTACTAATAATAATAATGATAATAATGATGATACTACTACTTCTACTACTACTACTACTACTACTACTACTACTACTACTACTACTACTACTACTACTACTACTACTACTACTACTACTACTACTACTACCACTACTACTACTACTAATAATAATAATAATAATAATAATAAGAAAAGAAGAAGAAGAAGAAGAAGAAGAAGAAGAAGAAGAAGAAGAAGAAGAAGAAGAATGAGAAGGAGGAGGAGGTGGAGGAGGAGGGGCAGTAGGAACATGAAAGAGCTGATAGAAGGAAGAGGAAGAAATAGAGTAAGAGGAAAAAATAGAGGAACAAGAAGAAGAGAAAAATTAGGATGTGGTGGTAGACGAGAATGTGTGAAGTGGTACTACAGGGAGCATATAACGATATGAAAGTCGCTTAAAATTCGACAGGGTCGACTTCAAAGCACCGAGTGTTTATCCCATATAGTTCAGTCTCTTTCCGCAACGCGGAAAGCGTCGCACAAAGCACGAACTCCTTAACTCCAGCGACGATCCTCAGGAGACTACGAAAAAAATGAACTCGTGAACCAAAGGACGTGACCCGGAATCGATCCCACAAGCTTCGGATCCACAGTCAGACGGCTTGACTACTTCGCCACGGAGACTCCGATGTATAACGATATGATATAAACATAATATTTTATATTGACGAGAATACAACTGCAGCAGAAACACCCCACTGTAAATTACACTTGAAGGTTAAAAACACAATTGAACAATGCAAAGCTTTAAAATATCAAGATGTGTAATGGAATACAAAGAAATTAAATTCCCTCAGCGGGGAACCAAGTTCTGCAAGCACACGCCTAATCACAAGACTATCACAAGTGACGTTTACACGGTACACTTTGGAAATCTCGCGGCAGTTGGAAATCTCGCGGCAGTTGGAAATCGTTCGTAGTAGGTTATAAAGCCACAGCTCTGGCAATAATGGTTGAAAAGAAAACTTGAGCAAGATTAGGCAGCCTGCTTTTCTGAGGATGGCGCCTCTGTAGAGAAGGTCAACTTAACCCTAGCTAATGCAGTCGGGAATTGGCCTCTGAAGTATAGAGGTACAAAAATAACTGTGATGATCTTCCCTCGAAAGAGACATGCAGAAGAGGAGGAAGAAAAAAAGGAACAGACTGTTTAGAAAGAAGAAGAAGAAGAAGAAGAAGAAGAAGAAGAAGAAGAAGAAGAAGAAGAAGAAGAAGAAGAAGAAGAAGAAGAAGAAGAAGAAGGAGTTGAAGATCAGGAAGAGGGACAGAAGGAAGAGGAAAGAGAAGAAGATAATAGGAAGAGGAAGAAGCAGAGGGAATAAAAGAAGAACAAGAAGAAGAGAGGAATCTGCAAAGTGGTACAACCGGAAGCATATAACGATGTGATATAAACATTATATTGTATGTTGACTATATACACGGAACACATCTCGAATACAACTACAGCAGTAACAACCCGGCATGAAATACATTAGAATGCTAGGAACACAACTGGGCAAGGCAAGGCTAAAAAGGGTCAAAATGTGTAATGGAATACAAAGAAATTAAATTCCTTTAACGTGATACCAAGTTCTACTTACACACTGCCCATCAGATTACTATTCACAAGCCATGTATGGTTGAGGCTGTTGGAAGAAGTTGTTTAAGAAGAACAAGAAATACAATAAAAACAAAAAAAACAAAAAAGATGAAGAAGGAAAAAAAAGAAGAAGAAGAAGACGTGGCTGACGAGAATCTGTGAAGTGGGACTACCAGAAGCATATAACAATATGGTTTCAACGTAATATTTTATGTTGACACGAAACAACTGCAGAAATAACAACCCGGCATCAAATATATTTTAACGCTAGAAACACAACTGAGCAATGCAATGTTCAAAAACTCCAAGATGTGTAATGGATTACAAAGAAATTAATTTCCCAAAGCGGGGGAAGAAGAAGAGCAAGAAGTTGAAGAAGAGGAAGTAGAAATAAAATTTCCTCATCGGGGTAACATAGTTGTATTTGCACTTGGCCATACACAATAATATTCACAGGTGATGTTTGCACAGAGAAGGCATATATTTTTTTAGTAACTATTTCCTAGTTTGCTGATTCGCCTGTCTTTCAAGGGAGACAACAAGCAAAACAGGCTGTATAGATATTTCAGGCACGATTCAATACAGAAATAGCTCTAGTTTTATTGTAGGAATTAACACTACATTTATTATGTTTAATACATGATGCTATATTTGAAATGCTGTTATGATTCTTTGTTAAGTCGACAAACAATGATCATTGTTCTGAGATAGCTTTAATATTTTGTTGTTGAGGGGAGAGAAAAAAAAAGGTGGGGGGGGGGGGGGTGAGTGTGTCGTGATTCAAATGCTTTATTCAACAAATAATAAATAACCACGTTGAACTGACAGGTGAATCTCCATACCTAAAAATGCCTAGCAACCTATCTTGTGTTCCAGCCTAACTTTCTTTCTTTCTTTCTTTCTTTCTTTCTTTCTCTCTCTTGCTCTGTATGAGAGAAAGCAATTGAGTAACAGGATGTTTACGAATTGATTTTTAAAATGGTGTGAACCAGAAGCGTCTGACTGAGCGGCTGGAAAGCCGGGTTCCATTTTATGAGACCCGGGTTCAAATCCTCGGGAAGGTGTAGATTGTTTTTTGTCGGGGGGGGGGGGGGGCAAAAAGAAAACACTAACCTGCACAGTCCTCGGCGACTGCACTAGACAGGCGACCTTTATTCCTCAGGCTCAAGACTCCTCCTGTCCTACACCGCAAGGTATTATAGGCAGTAGATGACAGTTTTTGACAGTCCTCCTGTCTGGCAACACACTTGGTCCACCTGTCACTAGCTTGTTGATGCTTTCTAGGGAACAGTTTTTGCGTGTGATCTTAAATACATTTTGTAACCCCTCCATTACCTCGTTGTCGTCTGCAGACCTCTCAAATATTCCTTCGAGTTGAAAAGTTCGATGGCGCCAAATCTACACTGTACTCTTGATGTTTCAAGACTTCAAATTTCAGAGCATTAGTGTATCCACCATATGAGCAGCCGTATGAGGACGGGTGTTGTTGTGCGGAAATAATATTCTTTGTTTTAAAGAGAAATCCCCGGCGGTTTGATCGTACCTCGGCCTTCAGTTTGTTCATTAGCATGTCACTGTATCGAGCTTTGGTCATAGTTTGCCCCTTTTCTGGAAATGCAAAAATATGGTGCCCTTGATATCCAATAAGATGGTCATCATGACTTTTCCCACTTGCTTGTCTTCCACTATGCGGTTCATCAATGACGTTTTGTCTTTCATTTTGAAATCTTTCTACCCATTCGTACACTCCCCACTGACTGAAACAACTGTCTCTATGCAGAACCATCATTCTTGTGTGCACATGAGCCTAGTGGTAAGTCTTTAATTCCCTTCAGCACACGTCTATTACCTGTCCTGTATCATGTCTTGATAGTAGTAATTCCCAGTGGCCTGTGAGAAGACCTCTCTGACCGTCTCCCAAATAGCCCTCCCTGTCTTGTAAGAAATGTCTCCGTGGTGTCCTTGTCAACGGTCATCGGTCGGTTGTCGTCGTAGTAAACTGTACCATATGTACAGGGCTGCGCCTTTCTGTTAATCTGTCTATGCAGGTTCCAGAATTTTCCAAAAGTTACATGCCCACTGTCTACACTTATAAACTGTTCTCACTTCAACTTTTTAGCCTTTACTGCTTGGAATGTAAAATCCTGCACCTTTACATTTTTTCTTCTTTCAGCCACCTCCAATTCTATATCAACTGAACGGATTTTTTCCGCACCCTCTGCCAATTCTTTATGGTTGTCCTCTTTTCCCTCCATGATTGCTCAATTTCTTGTGTCCATCATGTTGGTTGTGTTAAGATTCTTCTTCTTGTTTTAGACTGTCCCTGTGATCTAAGGCGTCTCATGAGCGAATAGTGGTTACGATCCTAATTGGATACCTTGCCGGCTCTTATAGCCTGGACTTTTCTGGATCTAGGAACGAGTACAGAACAGGGGAAGTGGTAGCTTCCATGATCGCCAAGGACACTCCATTTTATGTCTGATGCCACCTCTTGTGGTGCCAGGTAAATGGCCGTGTCATGGTTCCCCGGTCTCATTTCTAGCCTAGTTGGTCTCCCGTCATTTATACAGACCATATCCGTCCCAATCAAGGCTTCAGCGAGAGCAGAACGCTGTCTGTTCTTACCTGACCTGTCCTACTCTTCAGCGCGCACATTAAAATCATCACATATGAGGTGCCTGTTACCAGGAGTACCCTCACAACCCTACAACCAGTCCCAGCTCTCTCCGCGTAAGCGGATAAAAATCACCGTTAAATTATACAGACCGACATTTAACAGATTAACCCCTTGTGTTTTCACATGTTTTAACGCAGCCGTCTAGTCGAGAGGTAATATCACCGGCAGTGAGACATTCCGGAATTAATGACTTCATTATTGGCAAGATGTCCACAAACAGCAAACCTCAAGCACGCTTTCAAACACAAACAATCTGGGATTTGGGAAAGAGACTAGTTAGGAGAATAAAATCAACTTACAACTTCCTAGGCGAAAGCTATCTGCTCCAACTGTTTTAATTGAGGATGAGGCTGTATGGGCATTTATTTGGGATCCGGTATGAAGATGCAGTGTCTCAGAGGTTCTCGTGTTTATAATAGGACAGCCTCTAAATAGACTTAACACTCGACCTTCAAGCTATAAAATATAGTTTTATTCAACTTATATTTTGGAACCATGTATTTTTGCAGTTATGTTAGCTACTTCAAGTGGTAACAAGTCAGGTTTTTGTCACAGATGATTGAGCTACCGTATGACAGTAGACGGTACTACCTGCTTTCTGTTAGCGCCGAATGTTGGGCGGAGCTCATCAAACCCGACACCTCACATTGTGCCAAAGGTTTCTGGCTGAGGGGTGCAATTGGGAGGGTACAAGCCTTACCCTAGTGTGAGGAAATGCAACCTAACGACTAAATATCATGGCAGGGCAGACCAGGCCCTAAGCCTTGGTCAACAACTGGTCTATGATGGTAACTCCGACAAGCGGACAGTTAATTGTATTGCTTTTGCTGATTCGGCAGATTCTGTAGCTTGTCTTGTTCTAGACGTTTTGGTGTTACCTTTCCTCTGGAGTAAACTAGGCAGGCAAAGACAGGGATCATGCGGCATGGGCAGCACATGGTCTCTAAATTCAGCCCAGGCTTTGTGTTATGAAGAGGTATAACTCCATTTTACAAACTATCGTCTGTCAAGACGGCGAGGTGCCAGTCAATCAGTCAGTTATCCAGACAGTCAGTCAGTCATCCAGTCAGTCACGCAGTCAGTCACCCAGTCAGTCAGCCAGTCAGTCAGTCAGTCAGTCGGTCAGCCAGTTAGTCAATCAGTCAGACAAGTAGTAAACACAACAAGATGTTTGAAGACGTTGCGATAAATCCCCGGGTTGATTTACTAGGCAATTTTACGTTAAGTAATTCGCCATTGCTTTCTGAACCAGAAGTCAACGGTACAATCTCACTTAATGAGAGACACATGCTACAAACTGTAGCGTCATTTATAATTCAATATATATAACTCATCTACTTCTTATAGCCATGCCATGTGGCGTTGGTGATCACGTCTATCTACGGTCGTGTGGCTCACATGCTCCCAGTCATTTCTGATAACGACGTCTCTCCTTGGCCTGATGTTAAATTGTCTAAAAACATTAACCTGGGAAGGTTAACTTGGTCAACACATCTCTGAAAAAGGCGGGTGTGTAAGTCGAAAGCCGCAAATATCGCAGCTCTGCTGTCTGTAAACAAGCACAATGCAATGGCGTTCAAAACAACATTCCGGACGAATGGAAAAGAAGAAGAAAACTGTCTAAAATACCCCCCCCCCTCTCTCTCTCTCTCTCTCTCTCTCTCTCTCTCTCTCTCTCACACACACACACACACACACACACACACACACACACACACAAGTCTAGGTGTTCAATAACAACGCGTGTGATACTGACGATCTTCCATGGTATGATATCAGACTGTCTCACAAACCTCTCTTTTACAAATCTAGGTGTTCAATAACAATGATCACGTACCGCTATGTGGACAAAGAAACAACCGAAGATTGAAAAGAGAAGGAAAACGAGGTTTAAAAAAAATGTTGAAGCTGATAAGGAAATTTAACACGACACAAAGTGATTGTGAAAAACGCAAACAATACAGTAATTAAATTCAAAGTGCAACTGAACAATGGGAAATGCTTTAAAACACTATGTTTATCAAACAAGCAAGGAGATATTCCCAGAAAAGAAACAAAACTAAGAAGTAATGGATGACTCAAGAAACGTAAAATTGGTGAATAAAAGAAAGCAAAGTGAAACTAACAGAAGAATATGACTAGATAATCAACGAAATAATAGATTCACGAGTAAAGAGTTAAGAAAATAGATTAACCGAGCAGTGCAACACAATTGAATTAAATTATATTAAAGATACAAAACAAATGCATAGACAAAACATTGAGTAGACAGGAAGATAAATAAGAATTGTCCCAAAGTGTCTCCTAGTCACCTAGGGAAATCCCACATACATTAAAAAGATGGCTCAAGAGAACGCACAAAGGACAAGCCATTTGTATAAATGAACACAACATCAGGTCATAGCCATTCTTTGTTCTGCCAGACTCTTTATTTACTCAGCGCCCCTTAATTTTCTCAATCAAGCCCACCCACTTCGTTTACCTGTTCCCACAGTCTCATCAGTATATAGAGTACAATGTATCCCCTTAGCGAATTTAAGCACAAAAGCCATAAACAATATGTTGCACGATTTGTTGCCTGGAATAATTCGTTGCATCTCGTCAGAGACATACTGCAGAGTTATATATCATACGAAGATAATAAATGAATAATACTTAAGCTGAAACAATTAAAACACATAGTCACAGGTATTGTTCGAATGTGGAACATCTGTTATCTCCCAGAGTAATCTCATCAGTTTATGTGATCACATCAATTGGTAGTGAGTTGATACTGATTATCTGTTGCAACGAAGACTCTGTTACACCTGCTGTCCATTCCCAACACCCTCTGTCCAATGTTATTATCACTCTCTGTGTGAGGTCTTAGTCAGATATGACCGAACTTCCGTATGACAGTAGACGGCACTACCTGATTTTTGTTACCATCGAATGTTGAGCGGGGCTTATCAAACCCGACATCCCACATTGAGCCTACGGCTTCAGGCTTATCCTGGTGCGGGGAAATGCAACCTGAAGACTAAATGTTGTGGCAGGGCAGTCCAGGCCCTAAGCCTTGGTTGGCAACTGGTCTAGGATCGAAGCTCCAACAGGTCTTTATTTGCTGAAGTTAACACCGTTCCCGAGGTACGGTAAACACGGCAGACATCATGACAGCTTGCGGATAATACAACCGATGGCTCGTCCATTTTCATGGCAAGAAAGATCAGCTCGAAAACCAGCTTTTTTGAATTGTGTTGAAGTGTGTATCTGTCTTTTTGTGAATCATCATCATCCAGCACCATTCCGCCTGACGTTGGCTATCATATTTTAGTGGCATGTCCTTCACAGGACGTTGCAGTCAACCCCAGCATTTTCGCTGTTCGTGATTCCTTGGCAAAATTTACGTTCATTAGTTTGCCATTGCTTTCTGAAAGACCGGCACCTATACCTTTTTTCGAAGAAAAAAAAACAGCACCACTGTTTCGAACCCGGTTATACGGGCTCACAAACCGCGTTCGCAAGCCCTTAGCCGTTGGCTATCATGCTTCTCTACAAATTGCGATTTCCGACTGCATGGATCAATTCATGTTTGTCGCCCTTCCGTGCCTTCATACAAGACTGTCAAGAATTTGCTCACGCTGTCTTTCTCTGATTTCTCTTTCCACAAGTCTTTCTGATTCTCAAATGTTCTAGTTATTGTCTTCTCATAATCTGGTTTAAAAAAATGATGACTTATGATGATTATGAGGACTTATGAAATGATGTTTCTTGTATGTGTGATATGTTAGCTTTGCGACTAAGCCTCCCTCAAAATGTCCAGATTGCTGATTTTGGCTGTCCAATGAAATTTCATCATTTTTCTATAAAACCACATTTCCAAGGCTTCCAGGGATTTCTTTCGCCTGTTAACTAATTGTTCAGAATTCGCAAACGTATGTTAAAACTTGATATATGTAACATACAAAAACTCTTTCTCAAACTTTCAAGGACAATGACCTATTGCATAAAATATTCTTCATCAGGTAGAATGTAGTTTTTGCTTGTCCTATTTTGTTCTTTAACTGTTATGCAATATTCTATAACAGCTGGTGTTATCCATGCGCCTAGATATATGAATTGCTGCACTTGCCCGAAAATAAGGTCATTTACTTTAATTGTGAATCTGTCAATCAATCAAGGAAAATGCTACTAAGAAGCTTTCGTAATTCTACGTCTGTTACAGCATAACGTATGTTACATAAAATGAGAAAAATGGCTGAAGCCGGTCGCTGAACTAACTGGGTGTAGCTTATGCAGTAGTGTCTGGCTGTTGGTTTTGTAGTGACTCGCTTCCATCAACGATGAACTGCATTTTTCGTGGCGGATTTTGTGTTGGCATTCTAGCAGCGGTATATCAATTCGGGCTGTTGGTTTGTCGAGACTCCTGTCTGTTTCACTTTTCACATGGGGCGGAGAGGAACATTTAGTGTGATATTCACTGGCATAGGATGGGGCATTATGGAGCAACCTCATGCAGTGAAGTTGGAACCGCGACTAACTAACAGAAAGGAGAATTAACATCACAGAATATACATAGATGAAGAGTACATCATAGAATACATAGAAGGAGAGTTAACGTCATAGTATACATAGACGGAGAGTTAACATCATAGTATACATAGATAGAGAGTTAACGTCATAGTATACATAGATAGAGAGTTAACGTCATAGTATACATAGACGGAGAGTTAACATCATAGTATACATAGATAGAGAGTTAACGTCATAGTATACATAGATAGAGAGTTAACGTCATAGTATACATAGACGGAGAGTTAAGATCATAGCATACATAGACGGAGAGTTACCATCATAGCATACATAGACGGAGAGTTACCATCATAGCATACATAGACGGAGAGTTACCATCATAGCATACATAGACGGAGAGTTACCATCATAGCATACATAGACGGAGAGTTACCATCATAGCATACATAGACGGAGAGTTACCATCATAGCATACATAGACGGAGAGTTAACATCATAGCATACATAGACGGAGAGTTAACATCATAGCATACATAGACGGAGAGTTAACATCATAGCATACATAGACGGAGAGTTAACATCATAGTATATATAGATGGAGAGTTAACATCGTAGTATATATATAGAAGGAGAGTTAACGTCATAGAAAAGACAGAGAGTTAGCATTATAGTTTACACATACGGAGGGATAGCATCGTGGTATAACATCATAGCATACATAAACGGAGGGTTAACATCATGGTATACATAGACGGAAAGTTAACATCATAGTATATATAGACGGAGAGTTAACATCATAGTATATATAGACGGAGAGTTAAAATCATAGTATATACAGACGGAGAGTTAACATCAAAGTATATATATAGACGGAGAGTTAACATCGTAGTATATATAGAAGGAGAGTTAACGTCATAGAATAGACAGAGAGTTTCCATAGATGGAAAGGTAAAGTCATAGAATAGACGGAGCGTTAACATTATAGTGTACATAGACGGAGAGTTAACGTCATAGTATATATAGATGGAGAGTTAACATTATATTATACATAGACGGATAGTTAACGTCATAGAATAGACGGAGAGTTAACATCATGGTATGCATAGATGGAGAGTTAACATCATTGTATACATAGATCGAGATTTAACATCATAGTATATATATATATATAGACGGAGAGTTAACATCATAGTATATATAGACCTAGAGTTAACATTGTAGTATATATAGAAGGAGAGTTAACGTCATAGAATAGACAGAGAGTTAGCATTATAGTGTACACATACGGAGGGATAGCATCGTGGTATACATAGACGGAGAGTTAACTTCATAGTATACTTAAACAGACACTTAACATCACACTAAACATAGAGACTTTACATCACAGTAAAATAGACGAGAAGTTAACATCAGAGTATTAAAAAAGTAGTTAACATCACAGTAAACAATGACGGAGGAATAATATAGCGACGGAGTGTTAACTTTGTAGTATAATTACAGAGTTAAAAACATAGAATACATAGACGAAAGGTTAACATATTATAGTATGCATATTAACATGTTCCATGTCCTTTGCAGGACATCACGATCAACCCTAGGTTGATTTTCCAATTTTATCTTCAGTAGTTTGTGAATGCATTCTGAACGAGGAGTAAACATCATAGTATACATATACCATAGTTAACATATTGTGCAGGGTTGGAATTTGTCCCCCGCCACCTATCCCTAAAAGGGAAAAGTTCCCTGGTACTCATTTCTTATCCTGGAGAGTTCGCCCGATATGTTTTGTTTGTATTAAGTGTAATTGCGGTGTGCTTGTTTACATCTGGGCTACATTATTTTCCCTTACAACCAACACATCGGACTTCTTTCCAGCACTTGTTGATTGGTTTCGCCTTCCTGTGCAGTTTGGAAGGACATTCAACGGCCACAAAGTATTCATTTAGCTTCGCCCTTCCATCTACCGGTAGTCCGCCCAGAATAGCCCCACGTATACCGATCTGTCCCCAAATGAAGACAGGAAACAGCGCATGGATATCTCCTGCCATCCGAGGAGGATTTCCTAAGTGCAGAGCCGACACATTAATGCGCTGCTACTGGGCTCGACCAAGGAATGGTCATCGTAGGTGGTTGATCAGCCTGACTTCCGAATATTTAGCCTTCCGTTTATCACAGGCTGCGCCGTCAGAGCCCCTTTGGGACTCAGACTGTGATCTAAGAACTTTGGTGATGTCCACACAATCAGCGGTGAGATCCTTCAGCACGGTGCCAGCAACTCTTATTGCATAGTTTGCTGTTTGATTCCAAAATCGGGTTCTTGGTTGGTACTAAGGTAACAGCGTCTTGACGGGGTCCTGGGGAGGAGGTTGGTACTAAGGTAACACCGTCTTGACGGGGTCCTGGGGAGGAGGTTGGTACTAAGGTAACACCGTCTTGACGGGGTCCTGGGGAGGAGGTTGGTACTAAGGTAACACCGTCTTGACGGGGTCCTGGGGAGGAGGTTGGTACTAAGGTAACACCGTCTTGACGGGGTCCTGGGGGAGGGGGTTGGTACTAAGATAACACCGTCTTGACGGGGTCCTGGGGAGGGGGTTGGTACTAAGGTAACACCGTCTTGACGGGGTCCTGGGGGAGGGGGTTGGTACTAAGGTAACACCGTCTTGACGGGGTCCTGGGGAGAGGGTTGGTACTAAGGTAACACCGTCTTGACGGGGTCCTGGGGAGGGGGTTGGTACTAAGGTAACAGCGTCTTGACGGGGTCATGGAGAGGAGGTTGGTACTAAGGTAACACCGTCTTGACGGGGTCCTGGGGAGGGGGTTGGTACTAAGGTAACAGCGTCTTGATGGGGTCCTGGGGAGGAGGTTGGTACTAAGGTAACACCGTCTTTCACTTTGAAAACTAGTCTGGGTTCGAACGCAGCAATTTTTGTGTCGGAGGCGTACTCCAAAACCTGAAGTCACGCCTACATCTGTTAACGGATTCAGTGCCAAAAAAAAAAAAAAAAAGTAGGTTTGGACAAAACATGGTACACAATCAAAATAATAAGTATTATAGTGTAAATGCCCTTCACTGAGCATTAAAATTGTGGAAGATACTACAAAACAAAACAAATAACAATATGACCCTAGTATGGCGATATATCGTCCTTCTGTCCAAATGGAAGTTCGCATTTGGCGATATATTATACTTCGGTAGTGATCAGTAAAGTAACCTAAATGTACTTTGATAGCCAATAATCAACACAAACTATAGTGACAGACACGACTAAACTCCTGTATGCTTTTGTTACTGTGGGTTAGAGATAACAGGAGTGGAGCAGGCAATGGGGGAATGTTAATATCCGAGAAAGAACTTGGCATTAGAAACACAGAAAGCGATCAGCAGGCTGGAAGTGAACCCGCCACATTCAAATGCAAACTTCCTTGCTGGCCTGGTAACCACGTGGTCGAATCCCGACTGGCGAGGTTGTATTAAAATTAACCTGGGCGACCCAGCCAAACATGGGGCTAGAAAATGTCTTGGCAAGTAAAAGCTGACGTGTTATTGACAACATCATCAATATCGAGTGATAATTGGTCTATACAAACATAGTACTCCCACTGGGAGAGGACGCTGTATAGTCTGACTAAATAGCATGGAGAAACACCAGTATCAGAAATGATTGACAGTACACGAGACAGAAGGCTGTGGACAGACGTGATCACCAATGTCACATGGCATGAACTAAGAGATGATTGGCAGAGCACGAGGCAGAAGGCTGTGGACAGACGTGATCACCGCCGCCGCATGGCATGGACTGTAAGAAGAAGTGCGTATACCTAATATGTTCAAAGCGAGAGAATAGTTCCTTTACTTATTTATTTACATTCAAATCGCTCCTCCATCTTCACTAAATAATAATAATAAACTATGTAAAGCACGGCAAACAAATCATCCAGCATCAAAGTCTATGTCTTCATGTTTTTTCCTTGCCCGTTCATGCTTACCAGTTGTCACTAAGTTTTCATGTTTTGATTCAACTTTATGATACTTTATTTTCATTCTCTTCTTCTTTTCGTTCATCCGGTGTGTTTTATTTTAGATGTGATTGCGGTGTGTCAGTTATGCGCCCTTGGGCCGAAACCCGTAGGCCAACACATCCGGCTACAGCGTGCTTTTTTGACCAGGTAGCATTCATGGGAGACTCTCACTTTTGTGGTGCCATCTACAGCCCAGCTGGCCAAGGTTGAACGGTCATCCCTCAAAGGAAGGCAGGGACAGTCCATAGCCTTTTCCGCCATCCAAGGTTGCTTCCATAGTTGCAGGGCCGACACATAGCGCCCTGATTCTGGGCTCACCGAGGGAAATCGTCACGTCATGCTCATGGCTGCTTTAAATCCTTACTTCTATATATTGGTCATTTCGTTTGCCCCAGGCCATTCCTGCACAAACCAGACAAGTTTGCAGACGGTATCCACTCAGCGAGTTTTCGGTCATGTGCTTGTCGTTGCACCCGTCAGAGCTGTTCCAGGCACGACAGACATTCGAAAAACTACCTAGTCAGAGCTGTTCCGAGCAAGAGCGGCATTCGGAAACTAGGTAGTCAGAGCTGTTCCTAGCACGAGAGACATTCGGACGAGACATTTCACTCGGACGTAATTGCGTAGTGTCAATTTTTAGTTTGCCACCCGTAGGACGACACTTCCGACTTCCGGCGGGCATTTTTTAATGAGGTTAGCCTTCCTCTGGTTTCGAGGCACGTTAGACTGTTGTGATGTCGCCAACATCTCAGCTGATCAAGATAGAACGATCTACGACATCGCGGTCGGCCCTCAAGGGAAGGCAGGGGCAGATCATGGGCATTCCCTCGCTATCCAAGGAGGCTTCCATAATTGCAGAGCTGGCACATATTGCTCTGAGACTGGGCACACCCGAGGAGTTGCCGCGTTCTGCTCATGGCTGCTTTAGTTCCTCACTTCCATGTGTTGGGAGTCTCACTTGCCACTGATCGCTCAAGCACACACCAGGAGCGGTCAGACTGCGAGCGACATCCACTCGGTAAGCTTTTATTTTTGACTTCGGACAACGCAATAGGTTCGCTCGCCGTGCGTCTCATTTCGCGTCATTGAGACGTTCTTCCACTTTTGTCTACACTCTCTATGAGTTAGATACAGACAGTTTTCGTAACCATTTCCTTCGACTGGGGCACTTTTCTGACTTTTTGTACTCGCTCACAAGGAAGGCTACATGTGCTGCCGGCTCAGCAACTTACCTTCGTGCAGCAGTGAACGAGAAACGGCCTGGCCCTCTCATCCGGGGATCTCTCATATCCCCCAGCTGAGAGCATTCGAACTTGTATCAGACCTGAGCATGTAGCTTGCTCCGTATCACGCCTCTATTTTTCGGTAGGAGGGTATTGGCCCGGCTCTCAGATCCGAGGGTTTGTGGCTTAGAGGCGTTCAGCTACAGCCCTCGATAGGGAGCCTTAAGTGTTTTGTCCGGACCAAGAACTTCGTGCGCCTGATTTAAATTTTTGACTGTTATCAGTCTAACCCGCAGAGCAGCAGGTTGTGTCTCTCTTAGTCTCGCCCCTATCCCATAAGCTGTCCGATATGTAGTTTTCACCCATCGGCAAGCACATGGGGTCAGAGGGACACACAAGCTCCCCCACCGCGGCAAGGTGGAGACACATCGGGGGAGATTTTCATTCTATATTATGATTCAACATAATCATTCAACGTTATAATTCAACTTTATGATTCAACGTGATTCAACATTGTGATTCAATATTATGGTTCAACTTTATGACTAAACATTCGAAGACATTAGGTATTATTATTAGTTTATATTATGATTCAACATTATGATTAAAAACTCATACAATATCATATCTTTCTTCTGCTTCTTCGTCGTGCTTTTGAGGGTAGTGCGTCATAGCTAGTTGTGCACCTCACAGGTCAGTATATCCGACTTCGGCATGCATTTGTCTACGGTTTGCTTCCTCTAATGGCAATTAGTCTAATGGCCAGCGCTATCCAAAGTGATGGGCTTTATCAGCCTCTGAGTAGGTTTACTGTTCCTAACAATTCTGCCAGGGCAGCTTCCTTACGGCCTACTCTTTACGATTTCCAACTGTCGTGGGATTTTTAACGTGCACAGCTTACACAGGAACCTCCAGTTGTTCGCCCTTATTCGAAAAGGTTAGATATCCGAATTCACTACCCAAGAGATCGGGTGTAGTGTGATATCATGAGATACCAATGGCCCTTGCCAAAATTCCAACCCAAAAGCAGGGACCGAACCCAGTAGCTTCTAAGGCCGACACCACAGCTTCTCAGCCACCGGTCCCTCCCAACAGCACACACAAACAACGTTGCTGATCTCAAGTACTTCCAAGTTTCGACTTGGTCTCCTTGACATTGACATGTTCCGGTGAATATGCGCACTCGTGGAGAGGCGGTGGTTATCTGTAAACCCAGGGACACTGATAGTATAAGATATAAATAATTGTATCGACACAAGTGAAGGTTGCCACTGACAACACAGTTGCAGATATGGCGTGAATACACCACTTTCAACTGTTATATTGTGTCTATCTGTGGTTGCTTTATAATCTTCATTGAGACCACCAACTTGTCTATCTGACTATACATCGATCTATTCACCTACCTTCCTACCTACCAACTTACTTTTTCTTTTAGAGCGCCGACGCCTCACCAGTATACCACCCATCCACCTGTCTGGCTACCAAAATACCTACCTACTTGCCTAACTAATTAAATACTTACTTTCCTTTCATCAGACCGCCCAGAGGCCTACTAATCTACCTACCTACCCACCTACCGACCACCGAGACTACCTATCTACCTTCAGACCGCTGGCGATCCTACCTACTACCCAAAACCCACCTACCTACCTTCCTTCCATTAGACCACCGAGAGTCCTACCTACCTGCCTGCCTATCTATTTACGTACCTATCACCGAGAGTACCTACCTACCTACCTACCTACCTATAACCCCCTTCAATCCACCGACTATCCTACCAATTACCTACAACCCACCAAACCTACCTAACTACATACACAGCGACCAACCGACCGACCAATCGGCTGATCTATATGTCCGTCTTTCTGTCCTTTAGTTGTATGTCTGACTATTGGCTGGCTCTTTACCCTCTTGTTAGCTCTTCCGTATGTCTCTGTTCTGTATATCCCTGTTATTTCCAAACTTATCTACCGACCTACCTAAATAATAGCCAACTTACATAGCTACCTACTGACCTATTTAGCTACATAATGACCTGTTATCTATCTACATATCTACGTTAATAATCTGTTTTACTAACTAATCACCTACTAGCCTACATAACTACCTACTAACTACCTATCTAAATACTGACCTATTTAGCTACCTAATGACCTGCTATATATCTACAGATCTACGTTAATAATATGTTTTCCTAACTAATCACCTACTAGCCTACATAACTACCTACTAACTACCTATCTAAATACTGACCTATCTACCGACCTACCTAAGTAATCCCTTACCAAGCTTCATACCTACCCACTGCCGAAATGCCAAACCAACTACCGACCTACCTTGCTACTTAACGACTACACCAACCACCTAATTAGCCAGCTATCAACTGATCCACCTCTCTGCCTACGAACCCAGTGTCCTGCTTATTTATCGACTTAAGCACATACCAACTTATCTACTTATATACCCACCTACCTATCTACCTAATGGATTCATGTTTGTGGTGAGCCTATGACCTGAGTTTGTAACGCCCACACTGTCGAATAATAAAATAAATAAAACAGTTCATGATTGCAACAGGATCTTCTTATAGTCCACGCCATGTGTAGCTGGCATTCATGTCAGGCCACAAACTTCTGTTTCGTGTACTGCCAATTATTTGTGACTCCCCTTAATGTCGTTCACGTTGAGTATATTGCGTACAGACATGATACACAAGACTTTTTTTTAAAAGAAGGTAGTTTGCCATTGCTTTCCTTCTTGGCAGTGACCGTACTGGTCGCTGATGGTAGTCATTGTCTCTATGAAGAGATCCTGTGCCTACTGTTGAAAACTTGAGACCATAACCAACAACTATCTGTCGGCAGCTCCCCAGCTCCATCCACCACCTGCAAACATGGGTTCACGTGACCCTGAGGAGGAGAGGGGGGGGGGCAGGGATAAACAGGTATTCCACGTGTCCAACGGTGTCCCCTAGCGGAGGGAGCGGAAGAATCCATTACAACATAAAATGAAACAAATAGTATGCCAAGATTCTGCCGAGAAACAGCAAGCACAATTACTTGTATTACTTGTCTTAGTCGTCACTATATCATTTGTATTTATTCTTGTTATAAATTTTCCTATCCATATATACTGTGGGATTTATCATGTACGTGGTATATGGTTATACAATAGTCACAATTTTTTGGGCATGTTATGAGAAGAAATGATTTGGAGAACTTGGTGACAACTGGTAAGATCGAGGGGAACAGACCAAGGGGAAGACCTAGAAACAAGTATCTGGATGGCTTGGCCTTGTGGCATGGTCGAGACAGAAACACGGAACTGATCCACGACTCTGTTGATCGAGTGAGATAGCAGAACATGACCGCCCACGCTTACCGGCATGGCACATGATGGATGGGATATGGTTATATCGCCCTGGCTCCGGGAATAGTAAGACTCGCAGGTTAACAATTCCCCGGCATACCGAGTAAAGGGATCGATTCAGCCGCGGCCGATTTAGAAGCAAACCTCTCTGCGTTGTTTTCGATGGTACGAGGCGCCGACGGTTCAGAAAGCAATATCGACTTACTGAATTAGATTGCCCAGTAAATCACAAACAAGCAATACATACTAAGGTTGATTGCACGTCCTGTAAGGGAGATGCAACTAACTGTTTAAAACTGGTTATATACAGTATTAGGAGTCAATGTTCTCTGGTGATGTAATGAGAAGAGAGACATTGAACAAAATAATGAAGACTACAAAAGGGAAGGGATAGACCGAGAGAAAATATGTAGGACGTAGTGAGGCGTGAGTTGGTGGTGTGGAGAAATATTTTATTATAGTTCTATCGATTTGAGCTTGAACGTAGTCCGCCATGGACTGATTGTTGCTTTGGGCCAGCTTTCCTCACAACCAGAGTCCCTCGCCATCTTACGAAACTACCCCGACTTCTGAGGTGCTTGTAAATTACGTCCCAAGTCAAGGACCGGACGTCAACATGTTAGTCCAACTGACCGGTGTAGGGGTTGAACCCGCTACTGCACTTCGCCATCAGCACACGCAAAGTTTGAGAGCGGACGCTCTTATCCATTATGCGAATCCAGACCTCCATGTGGAGAAATATCATCCACAATACTGATCCAGAAAATCAAGAACCGCGATCTGGGGAGATGCATGAACACCTATGCCAGTAGGCAGGAGACATGATTATGATGATCTGCGAAAGACTGAGTGCCTTGTAAGATATATATGCATAAATCATCATCAAGTGGCGAAGGCGTTCCAGCTGGCTCCTAGCGGAAGGAACGGGAACTGGCGAAGGCGTTCATGAATCTCCACAGATCTCGGTCCTAGTTTTCTGGACAAACTCTGCTGATGATATTCCTCCATGCCACTGTCTCAATCCATCCAGCATCATTTCTCTTGGTCTGTCTCTGCCAATCTTCACCTCGATCTTTCCAGTTGTCACGACGTTCTCCAATACCTCTCTTCTCATCACATGACCAAAGAAAGCGGTTTGTCTCTTTCTTATTGTTGTATATAATGTTCTAGTTTCATTAGCCTCTTTCAGGCAATCGTTGTTAGTTACTCTGACAGTCCAAGGGATTCGCAACATTCGCCTCGGGAACCACATCTCTGTTGCTTCCAAGTTCTTCCTAATGTGTTTATTTACATTCCAAGATTAAATGTCATACAGCAAAACTGGTTCTATATGGCACTTCAGCACTCTCTTTTATATATTCAATGATAGTGACATATAGCATAAGATACTCTTCATTTTCTGAAATGCAGCTTTTATTTGCCCCATTCTGCTCTTAATCTCTGTTGTGCATCTTCCATACGATGCTATCAATGCTCCCCCCCCCCCCGCCCACACTTTTATTTTGCATATCCTTTTTACAGGACATCACTGTCAACATCAGCATTTTACTGCTGTTTTTGATGTCTTGGCAAGTTTACGTTCAGTAATTTGTCATTGCTTTCTGAACGATCGGCTCCCATACCAACTCGTTTAAACCAAGCGCAACGCGATCTGCTGCCAAATCGGTCTCCGCTGTATTTCGAACGCGGATAAGCGGGCTTACGAATCGCGTTCGAAAGCCCTTTATAAATGCCCGTGCGTATTTAAAATTATTCACTTGGTTAAGAATTTTCCCTTCTTTTTCCATTTAACTTGTTGGTGTCACCTGTGTCTTTGATATCACCATTGTTACTGTTTTCTTGCTTTTCAGGGCGAGTCCTTTCTCCCCCTCTCTCTCTCTCTCTCTCTCTCTCTCTCTCTCTCTCTCTCTCTCTCTCTCTTCTCTCTCTCTCTCTCTCTCTCTCTCTCTCTCTCTCTCTCTCTCTGTGTGTTTCTCCATAGACCTAACATATCTTGTTGGTTCCTTTAATTAAACACATTATTGCTAGTTTATTGCTAGTTTTCAAACCTTTAATTAAACACATTATTGCTAGTATTCAAACGTTTAATTAAACACATTATTGCTAGTATTCAAACCTTTAATTAAACACATTATTGCTAGTTTTCAAACCTTTAATAACACACATTATTGCTAGTTTATTGCCAGTTTTCAAACCTTTAATTAAACACATTATTGCTAGTATCCAAACCTTTAATTAAACACATTATTGCTAGTTTTCAAACCTTTAATTAAACACAGTATTGCTAGTTTTCATAAGGACCTTTGAGGTCAGCATGGCCGAATGGGTTTAAGCGCTCGTTCTTAAACATCAGGTGCGCTGATGCGAAGGTAGCGAGCTCAACCGCTGCACCGGTCAGTTGAAATAAAATGTTGACTTCTTGTCCTTTACATGGAGACGTAAATACAAGTATCTCTGAAGTCAGAGTGGGTTTCCATGATGGCGAGGGGCAGTGGTAATGGGGAAAGCTAATCCTCACGCGAAAATCAGTGCAGTGCACTAGACGTAATAGCACGTGTATGGACTACGCCTGAGTTCAAAACAAGCGGGGAAAAAAATAAAACAGACCTTTTGTAAATGATCCCACATGTATCATTCTAATCTGATAACGTGTCCCTGGTCTGTCATATCAGTTACACCTGGGTGCGTACACCAGACAGGTTATGCTCTCAGCCTCTTATTGTGAATGCAACACCTGTGAGCAATTTGACTTGCGATGGCCAGGTGATAGTACCGATCAGGTGATAACTTATCACTTTTATCTATCCAGCCATATTACGCCGTTAAACGGCGGACACAGTTCTGACACTAACCAGTCGTTCAGTACGTAACATCGTTTAATAGACGCTTAGTCTATGAGTCTGTTTATTAAGGTCCTTAACTCTTATAATGCTGAGCCAGTGGCGAAGTTGTTATGGACGCAGTTCGTGATCCGGCATCACGGGCGTTTTGGCAGCAGACCGCCTTTCGTTAGGTGGTTTGTTTGTTTGTTTGTTTGTTTTTTAAACATAAAATTGTATGGTTGCCGGTCATTCAGAAAGCCATGGTAAACTACTGAACGTAAACTTACCAAGGGATCAAAACAGCCAAAAATTATGGGGTTGACGGCGACGTCCTGTAAAGTATATGCAACTAACCTTGTTTTTACACTCTTATTATACCGCGTGCCGCTTGGATTGGTTTAAATTCGCCCACAATTGATCAAACTCCACTTAGAGTGGCTGCAGTAACTGAGACTCTGAGAGACCAGATTAAGTAAAATATATGGCTCGTATTCAGTTCCAAGAGGTGAGCGTGACCACGGGGTTTAATGCACTTTGCGTTTAAACTTCTGGTGCGCTAACTTAGGGTATTGGGATTGCTCCCAAGACCGGTTAATTTTACTCCAACGTTGACTTCTCGTTCAGAAAGCAATGAATGTTGACTAAATATTCTTCGTTCAGAAAGCAATGAATGTTTACTAAATATTCTTCGTTCAGAAAGCAATGAATGTTGACTAAATATTCTTCGTTCAGAAAGCAATGAATGTTTACTAAATATTCTTCGTTCAGAAAGCAATGAATGTTGACTAAATATTCTTCGTTCAGAAAGCAATGAATGTTGACTAAATATTCTTCGTTCAGAAAGCAATGAATGTTGACTAAATATTCTTCGTTCAGAAAGCAATGAATGCTGACTAAATATTCTTCGTTCAGAAAGCAATGAATGTTGACTAAATATTCTTCGTTCAGAAAGCAATGAATGTTGACTAAATATTCTTCTTTCAGAAAGCAATGAATGCTGACTAAATATTCTTCGTTCAGAAAGCAAAGAATGTTGACTAAATATTCTTCGTTCAGAAAGCAATGAATGTTGACTAAATATTCTTCGTTGCCGCCACCCCCAACATTCTACGAAACCCATACCGCTTGATGCTTTTGTCCAGCTTCACTCCGTCGGTCTCTATGTCCTTGCAGTCTAACCAAAGTTACAATTTAACTAAAAGTTACAATCTAACCAAAGTTACAGTCTAACCAAAGTTACAGTTTAACTAAAGTTACAATTTAAATAAAGTTACAATCTAACCAAAGTTACAGTCTAACCAAAGTTACAGTTTAACCAAAGTTACAGTCTAACGAAAGTTAAAGTCCAACCAAAGTTACAATCTAACCAAAGTTACAATCTAACCAAAGTTAAAGACCAACCAAAGTTACAATCTAACCAAAGTTACAATCTAACCAAAGTTAAAGACCCACCAAAGTTACAATCTAACCAAAGTTAAAGACCAACCAAAGTTACAATCTAACCAAGTTACAATCTAACCAAAGTTAAAGACCAACCAAAGTTACAATCTAACCAAAGTTACAATCTAACCAAAGTTACAGTCTAACCAAAGTTACAATTTAACTAAAGTTACAATCTAACCAAAGTTACAGTCTAACCAAAGTTACAGTCTAACCAAAGTTAAGTTACAGTCTAACCAAAGTTACAATCTAACCAAAGTTACAATCTAACCAAAGTTACAGTCTAACCAAAGTTACAGTCTAACCAAAGTTACAGGTAGCCAGAGTTACAATCTAGGCAAAGTTACAGTCAAACCAATATTGCAGTCTAACCAAAGTTGCAGTCTAGTCAAAGTTACAGTCTAATAAAACTTACAGTCTAACCAAAGTTGTAGTCTAGTCAAAGTTGCAGTCTAGTCAAAGTTGCTGTGTAGCCAAATTTGCTGTCTAGTCAAAGTTGCAGTCCAGTCAAAGTTGCCTGTCTAACCTAAGTTGTAAGTCTAGCTAAAATTGCCAGTCTTGCCGAGGTTGTAGTCTGATCAAAGTTGCAGTCTGGTCAAGCGTGCCAGTCTAGACAAAGTTGCAGTCTAGCCAACCTTGCAGTCTGGGCAAAGTTGCCATATAGTCACAGTTGCAGTCTAGTCAAAGTTGCAGTCTAGCCAACCTTGCAGTCTGGACAAAGTTGCCATATAGTCACAGTTGCAGTCTAGTCAAAGTTGCAGTCTAGTTAAGGTTGCAGTCTAGTCAAAGTTGTAGTCTAGCCAAAGTTGCCAGTCTAGCCAAAGTTGTAGTCTAGCCAAAGTTGCAGGCTCACGTCTGTCCCTTGGGTCACTTACTTGCTGAGTCAGACTACATGCCTAGTCAGATTACATGCCTAGTCAGATTACATGCTAAAGATTTCATGCTGAGTCAGATTACATGCCTAGTCAGATTTCATGCCTAGTCAGATTACATGCCTAGTCAGATTACATGCTGAGTCAGATTACATGCCTAGTCAGATTACATGCTGAGTCAGATTACATGCCGTGTCAGATTACATGCTGTGTCAGGTACACGGTGAACCAGACCAAATACTGAGTCAGATTACAAACGGAATCAGGTTGCACACTGCGATAATTTACCATATACGACAAATAACAACAACCAATTCATTCTGAGGAATTTGTGTTAGCGCAGTAGCTACCACCCAGCCTGTCGTCCTGGTAGTTATGTGCTCGAACCCATATCGAATGGAAATCTTTTGTTTCTATCCCCTTCTTCATTTCAGTTATCGTTTTCTCTTTTTTGCTGTTGTTATTATTGTTGTTGTTGTTGTTGTTGTTTATGTGCTCGAATGCATATCGAATGGAACTCTTCTGTTTCTATCCCCTTCTTAATTTCAGTTATCGTTTTCTCTTTTTTGCTGTTGTTGTTGTTGTTGTTGTTGTTGTTGTTGTTGTTGTTGTTGTTGTTCTTCTTCTTCTTCTTCTTCTTCTTCTTCTTCTTCTTCTTCTTCTTCTTCTTCTTCTTCTTCTTCTTCTTCTTCTTCTTCTTCTTCTTCTTCTTCTTCTTCTTCTTCTTCTTCTTCTTCTTCTTCTTCTTCTTCTTCTTCTTCTTCTTCTTCTTCTTCTTCTTCTTCTTCTTCTTCTTCTTCTTCTGCTGCTGCTGCTGCTGCTGCTGGTGCTGCCGAGGCCGCTGCACCCCAAGCCTCGGCCTCCTCCTCCTCCTCCTCCTCTTCGCTACTATGTTGCTTCATCTTTCACCTTCGTTCTATTGTCGTCCAATTACATTCTAAACTGTAGACAAAAGTGGAACATTGGGATCTTGTGTAAGTAGGTCAAGGTTCCTTGTACACGCCTAAGGCTCACGTGGTATCCGGAGCTAGACCCGTATGCTTATAGACCAAACAGCACTCAGGGGCTGATGTGGTCGGTATCGCACACATCGGCTTTACTTCAACAGACATTGATAAGCTGGATGAACCAGGCAGTCCAGTTCCATTTTAAGCTTCGAAACTCCCCCGCCCCCTTCCCCGACGCGGATCGATCCCTAAACCACAGTACGAAAAGCCAACGTCTACCAATACACTACCGCAACTCCTTGCCATCCTGTATACTTAAAACCAATTCTGCACCTCGAAAAAAAAGAGGACTTATCTTGCATATACACGACACTCTCCCGGTGTCTGCATCTGTGCCACATTAATTTTCAAATGTACAACTGATCATATTTGTCTAGTTCTAAATTTAGACAGCTCAATCAGACGTCGCCCACGCCTGGGCTGACCAGGATGATTAAGTTTGCTTCCAGTGGCCAAATCCTGTCCCCAGTTGGAGGCCGATGTCTATTCCCAGGGCTTGATTTAATGGATTCGTTAACTGCTTGTCATTCGTCCCGCATGTAGGTAATCCCACAGAAGCTTTGGCACATGTTAAAATGAGCGAGACTTCCAGCATTTTAATGAAGATCCGGAAAGTTGCTCCTCGAAACAAACACCCCTTGCTGTTTATGCCTCAATGCAGTTGTCTATTTATTCTTGTGTATGTAATCTTTATGTCTGTCTATTGTTGATTCCATTGAACTTCGTTGTCTCCGGCATGCCCATAAACATTCCCCGAATAAACAACCGGATATGTTGATAGGCGTAACGAAAACTCTAAATTTGAATATGCCATTTGCATTTTGATTTTGCCTGAGCTAAGATGACATTAACTCCACATTTGGCTCTCTGTGCGGCAAAAGTACGCCCACGCCGGTTAGCAAAACGGGACGTTCTGTTTTATGTT
This sequence comes from Cepaea hortensis, assembly GCA_963921405.1. Taxonomy (NCBI): domain Eukaryota; kingdom Metazoa; phylum Mollusca; class Gastropoda; order Stylommatophora; family Helicidae; genus Cepaea; species Cepaea hortensis. The sequence goes on along the minus strand of OY992885.1, from coordinate 82,222,161 downwards.
GTACTTAATTCATAATCATTTCCAAATCCCTAGATAACTGGCGTGGGTGATGTAGAAGTGGATACATTTGAATGGCAGATAGTGTGCCGTGTTAGAGATAAAGGTAATACACAAGCAGGCCCATCAAGAACCACTTTTGTCGGCGGTAAAACAAGGAGAACTTGCCTGTTTTGAGTATGTTACACCCCATGACACCCTATCTGAGGTAATCCTCCAGGGAACAGTTGAAGTTTAACATGAGAAGATGGAGGCAGGGGAAATCCCAGACAGATAACATCAGAGAGCGGACAGGATGTAGTATATCCACACTTATGGGTGTGGCTGAGGACCAAGAGCAAGGGAGGACGTTAATTACTGATACTTCCATCATGACACCCTTACGACCTACATTCGGGTCACGGGATGCAATGATGATGATGCTGATGATGACGATGATGATGCTGATGATGACGATGATGATGATGATGATGATGATGATGATGATGATGCAATAATGTCTTCGACTAGCCTGTCAATACAATCCCTATATCTTCTTCTTCTTTGCGTTCATCCGGAGTGATTTTTTCAGATGTGATTGCGGTGTGTCTGGTTAGGCACCCTCGGGTCGAAACCCTCAGGCCAACACATCCGACTTTTAGCGTGCATTTTTGACCAGGTTAGCAATCCTGGGAGACTCTCACTTTTGTGGTACCGTCCACATCTCAGCTGGTCTAGTTGGAACAGTCGAAGACTACACGGTCATCCCTCAAGTGAAGGCAGGGACAGTCCATAGCATTTTCCGCCATCCTGGGTGGCTTCCATAATTGCAGAGCCGGCACATAACGCTCTGGTGCTGGGTTTACCGAGGGAATCGTCACGTCCTGCTCATGGCTGTTTTAATTCCTCACTTCAATATATTGGGCATTTCGCTCGCCCTGGGCCGTTCCTGCACAAACCAGTCAGCTCTGCGGTTGGTTTCCACTAAGCGAGTTTTCGGACATGTGCTTGTCCCTGTACCCATCAGAGCTGTTCCAGGCACGGCGGACATTCGGAAAACTACCTAGTCAGAGCTGTTCCGAACAAGAGCGGCATTCGGAAACTAGGTAGTCAGAGCTGTTCCTAGCACGGGAGACATTCGGACGAGACATTTCACTCGGACGTAAATGCGTAGTGTCAATTTTTAGTTTGCCACCCGTAGGACGACACTTCCGACTTCCGGCGGGCATTTTTTAGTGAGGTTAGCCTTCCTCTGGTTTCGAGACACGTTAGACTGTTGTAATGTCACCCACATCTCAGCTGGTCAAGATAGAACGATCAACGATATCGTGGTCTGCCCTCAAGGGAAGGCAGGGGCAGACCATGGGCATTATCTCGCTATCCAAGGAGGCTTCCATAATTGCAGAGCCGGCACATATTGCTCTGAGACTGGGCTCACCCAAGGAGTTTCCACGTCCTGCTCATGGCTGCTTTAGTTCCTCACTTCCATGTGTTGGGCATCCCACTTGCCACTGATCGCTCAATCACACACCAGGAGCGGTCAGACTGCGAGTGACATCCACTCGGTAAGCTTTTGCTTGTGACTTCAGACCACGCAATAGGTTCGCTCGCCGTGCGTTCCATCTTGCGTTGATGAGACATTATTCCACTTTTGTCTACACTCTCTATGAGTTAGATACAGACAGTTTCCGTAACCCTTCGACTGGGGCACTTTTTTGACTTTTTTGTACTCGCTCACGAGGTAGGCTACATGTGCTGCCGGCTCAGCACCTTACCTTCGTGCAGCAGTGAACGGGAAACGGCCAGGCCCCTTCACCCGGGAAACTCTCATATCCCCCAGCTGGGAGCCTTCGAACATGTATCAGACCTGAGCATGTAGCTTGCTCAGTATCATGTTTCTATTTTCCGGTAGACGGGTATCAGCCTGGCTCTAAGATCCGAGGGTTTGTGGCTTAGAGGCGTTCAGCCACAGCCCTCGACTGGGAGCCTTAAGAGTTTTGTCCGGACCAAGAAATTCTGCCTTTGTGCACCTCATTTAAATTTTGACTGCTATCCTCAGTCTATGCCTGCAGAGCAGCAGGTTGTGTCTCTCTTAGTCTGGTCCCTATCCCATAAGTTGTCCGATATGTAATTTTTCACCCATCGGCAAGCAAATGGGGTCTATGGGACACGCAAGCTCCCCCACCACGTCAAGGTGGAGACACATCGGGGGAGCAATCCCTATATGATAAACTAAAGTGCGGTTCTGTTGTGAATGTCCTCAGGCGTAATGTGAAGTTCCAGTACTGGTCTTGCATACCCCGCTATTTTCTGTGCTTGGAGAGGACAAGACAAATCTGAAACACATTTTCTGTGGTGATCGTCTTTCTTTAACGGGACGTTAGGAATGTCTCCATCGGCGCTGCAGAATGTACCTCTGTGAGCAGCATCTTCCTAATTTTGGTCATTTTCTGAGCATTGTGCAAGCCGCCATCTGAGCGTGAGTGAATGTGTATGCAACCATCCTGATAACCAAAGGCGTATTTTAATAGACATGAAGAGTATATTCCGAAGTTAGGGAAGGACACAACCTTGCTGAACTCCATTCTTGATTGCAAACTCTTCTGAAGATATACCATCAAACTTGATTCTGTCCTCCATGTCTGTGTGGAAGGATGTCACAAGGAACGGAGGGCAGTCAATCTTCTGTAGTATCTTGAACAGTGGTTGATTTTGTTCACGGCTTTTTAATGCACCTCTCGCAATGAGAATATCATATCAATGGTAGATCAGTTTCGTCTATGCTCTTTATTATTTGCAGATTTTTGCCACGTTGTTCAGTTATTTCGGTAGTTTGATTATTTACTAACGTTTCACACTTTCAAACGCTTTTGAGTAGTCTGAAGCATAATTGCATGCCTGTTTTGACTTCTATAGGTCGTTCTTATCATGTCCTGTGAATGAACATGGTTTTGCTTGTACCCTTTCCCTCAACAAACCCACATTGTTCATCACTAATTTCTGGTTGAACTTTCTTTCTTACTCGTCCTAATTAACAGCTTTGTCGTATGACTATTAGACCTATTGTGAGATAAACGCCAATGCATCGGAACTAAGAGTCTAGACTCAGTTTCCTAGAGGACCCAGCAACTATCCAACTAAGAATCAGTCAACCTAGCAAGCGAAAAAACTAACCAACAAACCAACTAACCATCCAGCCAAGCAACCAAGTGACCAAGCAGCCAAGTAAACACCAAGTAAGCAGCCAATCAACCAACGAACTATACATCTAAGCAAGCTAGCAAGCAATTGCTAAGCAACCAACAATTCAACCAAGCAACAAAGCTAGCGAGCAACTAACAAATCAACAAAGCCAACGAGCAATCAATAAATCAACCAAGCAACAAAGCCAACGAGCAATCAATAAATCAACCAAGCAACAAAGCTAACGAGCAATCAACAAGTCAACAAAACCTCCCTTCTAAAGCGCCACGAGAAACAATCACTGAAAACAAGAATGCTTAGGTAAAGAAAGATTCTCAGATGTAACAAACAGTCGACATGTACGCCATGCACATTTCTCAGCGAGGGAACATGCATACACTGTTACTGTTAGTCCAATTATGACCGCAGTAGAAAATTACTTCCGCACGTCGGTCATCATCCTCATTTACCATGCCGATAAGCGTTGGCGGTCGTGTTTAACCATTTCACTCGGTCACCAGAGTCTTGGATCAGCTCTTTATTATTGTCTTGATTATGTCATGTGGCCAAGCCATCCAGATATTTACTTCTCTGCCTTCCCCTTGTTCTTTCCTTCTCGATCTTGCCAGGTGACCCAAGTTCTCTAATTATTTCTTCAAGGTCTAATTTCTCTAATCAGTTAAAGGTTTTATTTTTTTGTTGTAGAACTTGCTTTCTCTGCCTGTTCGTCGTATTCTTTGTACGAGGATAAGTTAATAAGTAAGTCACAGATGGCCGCAGAAAAATAACTAAAGATAACAACTTGAAACAAGTTTATTTTTACAGATACACTGTCCCTTTATTTCTCAACATAATTTCCACCAACATTGATGCACTTATCTCATCGTTTTATGAGTCCTCTTAAACCGGCTGCACAGAACTGCGTGCTCTATTTTCTAAACCACGTTTTCACTTCACATTAAACTTCGGCGTCACTCGCGAAATGTCTCCCGCCAAGGTGGGTGTCGTGTTTATGCTGACAAATGTTTGTCCCGTAAAGCGGTGCACAGCTGGGTAGAAAACGTCACACGGGTAAGTCAATAATTAAGTCACACAGTTCTGTGGGATGGTAGATCAATGAAAACAAAGCACGCAGTTCTATGCAGCCGGTTTGGGAGGACTGATAAAACGATGGGATAAGTGCATCAATGTTGGTGAAAATTATGGTGAGAAATAAAGGGACAATGTATGTACAAAAATAAACTGGTTTCAAGTTATCATCTTTAGTTATTTTTCTACAGCCATTTGTGACTTAATTATTAACTTACCCTCGTATTTTCTTCCAAAACCACATTTCCACTGCTATTAGATGCTTTTAGCTTGGCTGTTCATTGTCCACACTTCACATCCATACAAAAGTGCAGGTTGTATGTAGCACTTCAACACTTTTTTCTCTCTGCGGTTGACATCTTTTGATTAGTCAATGGGTTCTTGACTAGAGTTCTCCAGATGGCGAGGAGGACACTGATAATAGGGAAAGCTATCCAACATACAACAATCAATCTAGTACCTCCGTAGAAGTGGAGACACCTACTAGTAGTAATAGTAGCAACTGTGTTGACTACATGTAGTTCTGGATCCATACTTGTTATAGACAAATCGACACTTCATGGTCAGTATGACGCTACACCGCCATTATTTCCCAAGACATTGCTGATGACCATTTCAGGCTGTGTCGATACGATAGACCAGGTCTATATTAAACAAACAAAAATATTCGAATATACCCAGTTGCCAATGGAACCCATGATCGCAAAGTCGAAAGGCTAGTATCCAAGCCACTACGCTCCAGGAGCTCCACATATTTACCCGTAATTCAATCAATTTTACAAAATTGATGTCATTGAAAGCTTGCCAACAATGGCGGCTATTAATTTTCTCAAGATGTCTCCACATTGGGAATTCCCAGCGCAGGAAGCTTTCAATCATTGTGATCTCAAGACCTTTTTGTTTCTTCGATGACACATTTAAGAAAATCGTTTGAGTGGGGAAAACCACAATGAACATTCAAATTTAACATCTCCATGACAGTGACAAGCCGTTGAGTTCCAAATTTGAAAAAAAAAAAAAAAAAGAGTGGATATTTTGTCTTCGCTGTTCGATATTGATAGACTATTTCAGCTCCGGGACATTTTCTTCTTCTTCTTCTTGTTCACACAGTCTGGTGTTAGTGATTATGTCTATCCACAGCCTTCTGCCTCGTGTGCTACCAATCTTTTCTTTCTTCTTTCTGTTTTGTTCGCTCGCTTAAACTCAAGCGTAGTCCTCACACACTGTTTACAGTAGTAAGGGACTGACTTTTGCTTGTGGGTTTGCTTTCCTTTTACTACCAATCGTTTCTGATACTGATGGTTCTCCATGCCTTGATGTCAAAATGTCCAACACTTTCTCCGTCGGTCTTCTCCAGCCTCTTTCCTCCTTCAACTTTCCCGTTGTCACAATGTACTCCGAGACATCAGGCATACATAAAGTCGTGCTTATATCTTAACTTTGACTATACCAAGGCTGTTGCTCCCATTTTACTGGAGCCCAAAATGGGAAGTTGAGAATAGTAACACTGTATACCTTAGCATATTGTAAAAGGTGATTATAGAAGATTGGCTATTTCACAGTGTAAACAAACATCATCATCATTATCATCATCATCAATCAGTGCCTTGCAGGCTGATGTGGGCCATAATGCCTCTCCACAAATTGCGATCTCCGACGTCATGGATCAATTCGTATGTTGTCCTCCTTCCGTACCATGACACAAGACTGTCAAGAATCTTCTCCCGCTGTTTTCCTTTCTCTTTCCGCAAATATTTCCGGTTGTCACGACATGTTCCAGGTTTTGTCTTCTCATAACACGACTAAAAAATCGTCCACTGCCTCTTTCTGATGTTTGTGAAAAGTTGTTTTTGTGACTTAGCTTCCCTCAAAATTTCCAGACTTCTTATTTCGGCTTCCCAATTAATTTTCAGCATTCTCCTATAAAACCACATCGCAGGGCTTCCATGTATTTTTTCGCCTGTTTACCAATTGTCCAGGATTCGCAGCCATATGTTAAAATTGGTTCTATGTAACATGCAAGAATTCTCTTTCTAACTTTCAAGGAACAAATATAGGAGCCTAAATCTAGCCAATCATGAACTGACCTACAAATAATTTGGGACGCGGGCTTTGTAGGTCTTTATTCAATTAGGAATCTCAAGAGCAGAAGAAGAAGAAGAAGAAGAAGAAGAAGAAGAAGAAGAAGAAGAAGAAGAAGAAGAAGAAGAAGAAGAAGAAGAAGAAGAAGGCATCTGTTTTTGAATACAGTCAGACACGCCGGCATGATAAAAGTAACTGTAGATCTGCAAATTTATGGAAAGGAAACAATTCACTGCCACAAAAAGTGATAACGGCGTAGGTTATTATCAGCAAATCAAGGGTGGTGTGCAACAAAGTAATGTCCCCATAAACGTTTTTTTTTTCTATATAGTGAAAATATCAGACATACAGATGATATAGTATTAATAGCATACTTCTTCTTTTTCTTCTTCTGCGTTCTTCTTTTTCTTCTTCTGCGTTCTTCTTTTTCTTCTTCTGCTTTCAACCGGAGTTTTTTTTCTTTTTCTTTTCAGATGTAATTGCGTTGTGCCTATTTATTTGCGTCTTTAGGCCGGCATAACGACTTCTGCGGGTGTTTGTTGACCGGGGTAACCTTCTGTGGTGTTTCGAAGGATATTCGACTCTCACTGTTGTAGTGTCGTCCACATCCCAACTTGTCAAGTTAGAGCGGCCAAAGACATCATGGTCTTTGATCCCAAGGGAAGGCAGGGGCAGACCATGGGCATTCCCCGCCATCCAAGGAAGCTTCCATAATTTCAGAGCCGACACATGGCGCTCTGGTACTGGACTCACCCAAGGAATATTCACGTCCTGTGCATGGCTGCTTCACTTCCTCACTTCCGTATATTGGGCATTTCGTTCGCTACTGGCCACTCCCCGTGCGAACCAGGAACGGTCAGTCTGCAGACGAAATCCACTCCGCGAGCTTTAGGTTCGAACTTTTAACGAAATGCAGATACTGCCAGCTCAGCATCCCACCTCCTTGCAGCAGAGTGTAAGTAACGGCAAGGTTTTCACTTAGAGGTATTCAACCATATCCCTCAGCTGAAGGCCGTAGAACAAGTGTCTGGACCAAACAATTTAATGAGCCATTCGCGGATTCATCGTGAGACAGTGTAAATGTAGACATGCATGGCTTAATCTTTGAGACAAGCATATGACTACTGGCAGGTCAACCAGATATCTATCGCGCAGGCGGACTTTTCACGCACACGCAGGTCAAGAGTAGCAATCGCTCAGCGCACTCCCTTGGTACTCGGTGATACATGCTAAACCACTGAATGAGTGGACTGGACTGTGTGGTAACATGTGTCGTTAAGTGTAGGGGACAGCTGAAATTGTCAATATTCAGCTAAATGTGTGGCCTGGACTGTGTTGGGTGTCCGTTGTGCAGTAAACTAGTCAGAATCCAGCCATATGTTTCTAAGACATACACTACAATTTCTACATCTATATTATCATCCCAGAGGATACAGCTAAGAAGTGCCCTCATATCTCTACTTATTTCCTTTACTTATATGCGAGCAAATCAATGCCTGCTTACTAAGTTCTAATGCTCGGAGATTTAGTATGACATGACAACTGTATATCTTTATGCGGGCACATCACGTCATCTGCACGCCGGGCTAGTATCATAATTAGCATCAGGAGCTCTTCTAGCGGATCCGACACCTATCTGTTTGTATTGTTTTTGTACATACCCCAGTCACCGTGTGTTGAGATAACATCTCTCCCCTTGAGCTGTATTGAAATGTATATTTAGCTATCTTCGTTGGATTGAATTTTCTTTCTTTTTTTTTTAAATTGATAAAACACATATGCACCACACACACACATACACACACACGCGCGCGCGCACACACACACACCTCACACACACGTTTGCGGGAGTATACACACACTCATAGGCATGGTGTTAGTAACGGCAATGTTAAGCATATCTCGCAGCAAATTTTTAATCGTTGTTTTACTAATCCATGCGGGCGCGTTGGTGTAATGGTTAGGAGGTTAGTTAGTTAGTTAGTTAGTTAATTAGTTAGTTAGTTAGTTAGTTAGTCAGTCAGTCAGTCAGTCAGTCAGTCAGTCAGTCAGTTAGTTAGTTAGTGAGGAGCGGCTGGCCGAGTGGCTAGAAAATCAGATTCTCCATCCGGAGACCCGGGTTCAAATCCTCGGTAAGGTGTGGAGTGTTTTCTGTCGGGGCCAAAACGAAAACTCTAACCTACAAAGTTTGCGTCGACTGCACTAGCCAGGCGGAATTAATTCCTCAGACTCAAGACCCCCGACCCCCGACCCCCTTGCCATACATCGCAAGGTTCTATATAGGCAGTAAATCTCAAAAAAGTTAGTTAGGTCGTTAGTTCGTTCATTAGTTCGTTAGTTAGGTAAGTGTTCGGATTCCCTCAGTATATCCTGCAGCGTGTAGCGGCTCACGTTACCAGTTCAGTGTTGGTTTATTACTCTTCTATGGCTTCCTGTTTAATGCTCTTGTCTGGCCACACCTCTTTTAACTTGTTGTTCTCGCAGTATGACCCTGGTTGTAGATTCACAATCATCACTTGGTTCTCGCAAAAGTATTACTTCTGGTAGAGCATTCAGTATATCAGCCTGATCCATGGCTCGTCCGCCGTCCACAGTAGCCTTACCCGCAAGCCTGTCAGCCTGCTCATTCCCTTTGTACAACCGCATGCCCTGGCACGAAGATGAAACTAATCTTTGCCAGCCGAGACCGCCCAGGAGACAGTAGCCACTCTCTTCGGACCCACCCCATCTCTATCCTCCTAACATTGAGTCACTAAGGAAACATGCCCTAGTGAATGTCTGTGTCTCGAGCCATGTTGTTGCTTTACTTACTACCATGATCTCCATTGCCAGACTACTTGTGGTCAAGGCAAAAGCACCAGCATCTTCCTTGACAATTCTCCCTCTAGCCTGAGCCGTAAAGAGGTTACGATGATTATGGCATGAGCGCGGACCGACGAGTTTCCATGTCTGCTCTCGCCGTTCGCTAATAGATAGGAAGACTGGACACCTATTCCTCCGAGCACTCCGGCCTACAAAAAATTTGATTTGTCAGTATCACATATTCACGGCAAGTTATTGCCACGGGATATGGTATTTGGTTCATGAATCCCAGTCACATTCATGAGCATCGCCATCCTATTGTTAGCTTGTCTAACACGTGGTATCTCAGCCGGCGCGAGTCCTGAATATTGTTTTCTGTTCAGTTCTGCGGTGTTGGTAATATAGAGTATATATTTAATGAGTGTGGGATGTTTGAAAATATTACCGTTCCAAGTTTTGTATTCACCCTCTGTGGAGTTCATGCAACATAAAAGGGTAAACTTGGAACGGCAATATTTTCAGAAACCCCACAGTCATTAAAAATACACCCTATATATATCCTTTTTGGCAGCCTGGCCGATGGGTTGGCATAATCGCAGGGCTACAATTTCAATTTCATAAACGCAGTCAAACGAGGGTTCGACGCCTGCGTTCACCGTTCGCTAAGTGAGGGACAGACTGGTCACATTATCCCGCGACCTTTCAAGCTTACAAAATGTGATGCTTCTAGCATATCATAGACCCATATTGTCCACCTTTGTCCACCTCTACATCCCCCAGCTTCTTCACCTCCACCTCCTCTTTTCTTCAAGGATACATTGGCTTAAGATACAACGACCTATAACACGCGTGAGATTCACGCAATGAGACAGAAAACCAGACATCCTCATATTAAACCGCGTCGACTAAATGTCGTCCTATATGCCCCGTTTTCTCCACTGTCACATTTGTCTAAAGGAAAAACTTCAGTTCTGCTTATCAGATGAACTCGAAGGATAAAAATGTCTCTTCTATATTTACCACTCTACTTTGGTCCAGTTTGTAAGAGGTCATTTGTGATGGTTACCTTGTTGTGTTGACCTGCCGTAAACCAACAAACCAGGTCGACTACTCCAATTGTATAGGTAAGGATAATGTTGTTCGCCGCAGTCTCAATGAAACGAGTAGATTGCAAAGGCCAGAGTCGTCGCTACAACTGTAAGAGACAGTTAAAGTTAAAGGCGGGAGGATCGGCGTCATTGCACAGGGTTAACGCCATCTGCCTTGGACTCGCTTTCCAGAACGACAAGACGCGTGTTGTGAGCATCCTATAAAGGACACACTCCGCAGCTCCAGTGATGACCCATGGGGGTCTGCAGAAACATTGCACTCGTGGTCAGAACCACTCAGTCCGAAAACAAACTCATCTTCACAACTCAAGGCAGTCAGCTTGACCCCTTTGCCTCGAGACCCCCAAATGAACGGTCAATTAGCTTTTGTGAACAGTTGCACGTTTTATGAATGACCAAGGGATGAGATCGCTTTGTTCTGAAAAGACAGAATCTCTTTCAATGTACGAAGACATCAACATAAGTGTTACAGTGACCTCCTGTAGATCACATTGTGGGAATCTCGACACAGTGCATACACTCGATATCGCTCACTTAGCGAGGACTCAAATGGGTATATATGGGGTGTATTTTTCATGACTGTGCAGTGTTTGAAGATATTGCCGGTCCAAGTTTTGTATTTACCTATTATGTTGCATAACTACTGAGCGTAATCTTGCCAAGAACATCACCAACAGCTGGAAAATTTTGGTGTTGACTGCAACGTCCTGTAAGGGATATACAACTTTAAAAAAAAATATGTTGCATGAACTTTACAGAGAGTGAATACACGTGAAGACCGGCAATATTTTCAAACACTGCACAGTCATTAAAAATACTCCCTATACCAGAATCACTGACCACTTCTTGGCCTGGCGGTTACGCCGTGAACCTCGTGTTCAGACGTCTGTGGGTTCATCCTCGGACTCCACCGTTTGGTTCGCCTGCGGAATTGTTAGGAGACCCCTAAAGGTCACTACAGAAGCTGCGGAGTTGGTGCTCTAATGAGACGCTTTCGGCAGGCCTTTAGCCTTTAGCTGCTCTGCGGGCAGTGACTGGGCTAAGTGGGATAAAACAAGAGCAATAAAGTTACATTGAACCCCAGGCTCTTTTAAAAAGAAATTACAACCGCACACTCTTTACCTCTTAAATGACGTGAATGTTTCAGTTTTTGACGTACTAGTAAAATAGTGTGGCTGTTTCCAGTGGATTTCAAAACTATATTGCCGTTGCTTATGGGAATAGACGGGGTTGTGCACATTTATTATAAGTACTCGGTACTGTCAGTAGCAACAGCAATAGTGTCCTCGTGCTTCTTTTTCTCGGACTTGAACACTGGGTGTTTTATTGTTATCTCTGGACTTGGTTTTGATAATTTCCCACTGTAGGGAAAGCGTAGGTGAGGCCTTCAAATTTAGTTCTGATTTTCTGTTTATATCCATGCAATTGCGTTAGTGCCCTCTTTTCTGTGTTTGTTCATGTTTGACGATGAAGGTTTTGTAGCCGCATAAGCTGCTTTTTCATTTGTGATATTGTTAATCTAGGTCAGTGGTTATTTTTTTGGTCCATGCACCCCTCCGCCATATGTTCAGAATGTCATTCCTACCCCCCCCCCCCCTCGCTTTTGTATTTCTTCCCTATAACCCCCCCCCCCCCCCGCCCTCTCCCCTACACAGTATACATAAAAATGGAAGCTAAATGTAATAACACATACTACTACAAGTCTAGACGTCTACACAAAACGTGATTTGCAGGCCTACTTACGTTATAAAACGAATTTCAGAAGAGCGAGAAGTACAGAACTGTAAAGTATGGAGTGACAAACAATATCAAGTAATCTGGTCTTGTATTAACGTGATCTTAAAATAATCTTAATTCCCCCCTGGAAACCCTAAAATTCATCCCTGGGGGGGGGGGGGGGGAAATTCCCTATCGGTTGAGAACCACTGCTTTAGGTCTTTGACTCATCGACTGACTCCTTAGAGAAACTTACTTATTCTTATAATTTTACCCTCTAATCTCCAATGGGACACAAGCCCTCAATAAACTCACTCCAAGCCCTCCTCCTATCTTTAGCTACCCCATGCAGCTCTGTCGATGCCCTCTCTATATTGTCACTTTCTGTTTCTGCTTCTCTTCTCCGTAAGTTTTTGTCTTCCTCTATTTATTTTTCTCTGCGCTTCCCAAACTCAGGCCTTTCTAGTTATACTGTTCTCGGGTGATTGAGTTTCTCTAGATCTTGGACTCGTCGACTGATTCCTTGATGGATCTCCCCAAATATGAGACTGACTATTATAATGGTCGGCGCTATTTTTAACAGCTACCAAGCCCAGCACATCATGAGTTGGTCGATAGGTTGTTGGGAATTTCACTTGAGCCCACCTGCCAACCTGTGACTTATGTAGGCCAAATGCATTATGGAGTGACAAGGCTATTTCGCCGCCCACTGCAATCGGTGTTTCTGCACTCGTGCCCGTTTATCTCCTGTATCAAACTGATATATCAGAACTGTCGTCCTTGATTTCTCGTAGTCCTTCTACCACCCCTGATAAACCTTCTCCATTTTGCACAGAACTGGGACAGCCATTAGATTCCCTTATAGCATTAACCATAATGTTGAGACTTACGCGGACAGAGAAGAAATCCAAATCTGTGGTATTGAGAAATGCAGGTGTTAAAAGAGCATCCATGAAGACCATAAGCACAAGACAAATGAATTGCATGAGATGGAATAGAGAAATTCTTCATACCATTGTATGAAAACCAACACAAGGCATTCTGCTTCCAAATCGCTAGCAGCAGTGTTTCGAATGCGATATGCGAGATTATGAATTGCTTTTGTAATCCCTTCCCCACAGAACCGGCATGTAAGTAGAAAGATATAAATAGAAAGGTGTAAATAGAAAGGTGTAAATAGAAAGGTGTATGTAGAAGGATGTAAGTTGAAAGATGTAAGTAGAAAGATTCACCAGCTCGCAAAGAACAATAATATATGGAAGACTGGGAAGGTTAACCCAGTCAACAAATGCCTGAAGAAGTCCGATGAGTCGACCGAAAATTGTAAATATCGCAGCTCTTCTGTAAACAGGCACAACGCAATTATATCAAAAGCAACATTCCGGACGAACGCAGAAGAAGAAGAAGATATATGAAAGATATCAGACGAGAGAGAGAGAGAGAGAGAGAGAGAGAGAGAGAGAGAGAGAGAGAGAGAGAGAGAGAGAGAGAGAGAGAGAGAGAGAGATGCATGTAGATACATTTACACATTCATATACGCACACATACAATCCGTACACACATGTACACGCGTACCATACACCCAGGAATACATACTGTAATATACTTACACACATATACATGCTTACCATACGTACATCCAGACATACACACATTCATATATCCACACACACACACACACACACAAACACACACACACGCTTACCATGCATGACCCAGACTGACACACATTCATATATCCACATAGACAAATACACGCCTACCATACATACATCCAGACATACAGACAGACACTGGCATACATTTACACCCGATTGTTTAGGCGCGTCTCAACAAAAAGACTGCATAAAACTATGATTGCTAAACAAAAAAAAAATCTGTGTGCGCAGGAAGAACGCTAGAGGCGTCGTCCCTTTTTGTGAAGCTTTCTCTCATTGACAAGACTGCGTGAAAGTGGATATCAAAAGCTTGTGGAGTTCACCATTTCATTCTGAAAGCCCCTGGAATGTGATCTTAGCCAGGTCCCCTTTGTCGCCGATCGGCACGTGGCTTTCACAACTTGCTAAGGTGAATATTTCGGTAGGACAGCCACACTAAACGTGTCTTTTCTTCATTTGGTGCTCCCCACATCGGAAAGTGATGGTTTTTGGTCATGAATACAACCGACATGTTTCACTATGTCCCACTGTGAATAGTTACAAGATAACACGCAGTGGTTAAGACAGCTTGGCCAAAAGTGATGGATAGATTGTGGACATGGATAGGATTTGCCCAAATCACCACTCGCCGAGGACGACATGACAGCGTGACAGCTCCTAGATAACGTTTGCATGAAGGACCTCTTTGTAGTCTCGTCCAGGGGCCGCAGCTATAGACGCACATTTGTGGATTATGTCTACTGCCTGACTAAAGAAATACACGAAGCGGCTTTGCAGCAGCGATTAGATACCAATGACTATTTGTTTCATGCAGTCCTTGTGATAAAAGTCGCAAAGTAAGGCCTCCGCTGTTGTCGGTTAAGAAAAAAAGTGATTTCGCATACCGGCCGTGACAAAACATTCGGTACGCCGCGTAACGCCAGTCAGTAGTTCTCAAGTATTCCTTTTGTTTCCGGATTTATCTTGGTCAATTTCCACACTCGAGGGCAGATCAAGTTTATATGTTTTGCTTTAGCTAACGCCTGTTCCTGTAATCATAACTTTCAGCCAGGAAAAGTACATGCAAATTTCGCTTTCGGCAATTCACATTCATTCACGCATGAAGGCAATGAATGCGGTATAGGTTTTGCAAAGCCGCGTTCCGACAATTTGTTGTTATTTGGCTTGCAGCGTACTAACGAACTACTTGTATATAGCACAGCTGCTTTATATCACACAAAAACGTCTCCGACTGATATAACTTCCAGTTACTACGACCGAGTGTGTAGTAATACCTCGGCGGTAGTGTCGGAATGGTTAGAGTCGGGCTAGGTACGAAGTCAGCGGAGAGTTTGTGCGGCTGGTAGTCTATCTAGTGGAGTCATTGATTGTTTTCGGTTGATTCATTTGGAAACTATTCTACTGTGTGAGTCATATAGGCCGGCGTGACATGTCATCAGCTGGAGTTTATTGAAAACATTATGTAAGTATTTTCTTTAGATTAGATGGAGCATGGATTCATAGCTTTGGGTAGAGAATATATTACTGTCTGTTCTATCTGATTTATATCTGTCTGCCTATCTTAGCTTATTATATTTTACCCCGTCTGTCTATCCGTCCACTCGTCTGTCTCCCTGATTTTTCTACACGTCTGTTTGCAGGTGGTCTTTGTGTCTGTTGGTCTGCATGCCATGTCTAGATGTCTGTCTATCACTGTGTTGGTTTGTTCCTTAGACTTCCTGATATCCATCTCTCCCCACTCCATCTGGTATTCCGACTACTTGCAAGCCATCTACTACTCATCATCATCATCTGAAATGACATATCTTGGCGTGAGGCTTGATCGTAGCCTGTCCTTCAGAGATCATGTCGATTATGTCATAACGAAGGCTCGAAAACGTTTGGCAGCAATGAGAGTCATGGCGACTGCCAATATCGAGCAAAGACTGCTATTACTTCTGTTCCAAGGACTTGTGCTTTCACGCATCGAGTATGCCCTGGCCATCCTCACTGTCAGCCCTACACAGATTGGAAGACTTGAAAAGTTACAAAACGAAGCCATGCGCATCATTTTGGGCTGCACGAGAGACACCAGCTGTACAGCAATGAGATACCTCCTTGACTTCCCGACAATGGAACACAGGATCAAGATCTGGAGAGCTCGTGCATACTTAAAAATAAGTGCAGATGAGCAGCACCCTCTGCATAACGCTGTATTCAGAGAAAAGGGTGACAGGCTAAAGAGGGGCAAATCATGGATGGGTCGGGCGGAAGATGTCGTCGGACAGGTCTGCAGTCTTACCAGTATCAACCCCGGCAAGGAATGGGTGCCGGTGCCTCCAGCTTTTAAGTGTACCTTCTCCTGCATTATCACACTCGACAGATGGTGCAGAGAGCAGAACCCTGCCGCTGTCAATGCAGAGGTTAACGCGCTCATCTATGATCACTCAGATAGCCCCGAAGTGCTCATCTATACAGATGGATCTGTTGTAAAGCAGCAGAGAAGTGCGTGGGCATTTACAGCCCGTTCAGCGGGCCGAACCGTTCAAGAATCCAGTGGTGCCCACTCTATGACCACGAGCAGCATGACGATGGAGGTGATGGCAGTTACACAGGCTTTCATATGGCTGGAATCACAGCATTATACCAACGTGTGTGTACTAAGTGATTCAATGAGCATGATTCAGAAGGTCGAAGCTGGATCTGTACGTAGACAGTGGACTGAGTCGCTGCGGAAGTCTGTTGTCCGCAAAGTCACCTTCATCTTCGTCCCGGGACATGCGGGAGTCGAGGGAAATGAACGAGCTGATAAATTGGCTGGCTCTACACCCCCTGTAGATGGCCAGCCCATGGATCGTGCCGATGTTATTAACGTCCTTAAAGATATGGCGAGAACAGAGGACTTTGACGTCAGTGATTCCACATCGCTGTCCAGGATGAAAGACTTGGGAGTAAGAATCGGCACAGCCAGACGCGAGAGGTACATCGGGAAAACAAAGCGCCTCGTCAACCAACACAGAACTGGACTATTAGCCACCGGACGCTGATGCATATGCTGGGGGAGGATCTGAGCACCTATGGACATGTCCGGAGTGCAACGAAGATACCCCAACTGATAACTAACTAACATCATCATCATCATCATCATCATCATCATCATCATCATCATCATCATCATCATCATCATCATCATCATCATTATCACCACATACTTTGTCAAATAGTATACAAGATCATGTCTCTCCACAGATCTCAGTCCTTGATTTTCTGGATCAGTTCTACCGATGATATTCCTGCTTAGAACCATCCAGCATCTTTTTTCTCTGTATGCATCTGCCTTTTCTATCACTGGTCTTTCACGTTGTCACGCTGCTCTCCAATGTCACCAACAGAGCACTGTTTGTCTCTTTCTTATAGTCGTATATAATATTATACTTTCATTAGCCTCTTCCGGACAATCGGTGTCAGTTACTCCGACAGTCCAACGTATCTGCCACATTCGTCTCGTGAATCTCATCTCCGCTGCTTCCAAACCCTTCCTTATTGTTTCATTTACATTCCAAAATTCACTGCCATACATCAAAACATGTCTGATGTAGCATTTCGTTTCCCTGTTTCTAACAGTCAGTGAAGTGGCTTATTGCATACAATCCTCCTAGCGATTACACCAACTCTCCGCTGTGTCCTTGAAACAGTTAATATTTTAATAACGCGTTCCTCGCCCTTTTCGTAAAAACGTGTTGTAGTCATCTTTCCTATGCCGCATCATGGGACGAGAACTTCTGGAGAAAGTTGTTGCGACTGGGAATATTGAGGATATTAGAGTCTGAGGAGAGGGGGGGGGGGGGGGGGGTGGACAATGCTGAACTGATTGGTAGAGTGGCACAGAATAAGATAGAGCTTATTAACAACTCTGCGGAGGAACATGATTATAGTCTGCGCAACAATCAGTCCTGTGCACTAGATATAGTAGCCCGTGTAATGACTACGCTGAGTTCAAAACGAGCGAGATAATTAGTAAGTTAACCACACTTTACATTTGTTCATTTGCTATGACGGATAATTAGTAAGTTAACCAAATGTGAGATTTATTCATGTTCTATGACAGGTAATTAGTAAGTTAACCAAACTTGAGATTAGTTCATTGGCAATGATAGATAATAAGTAAGATAACCAGACTAGAGATTTGTTTATTTACTCTGACAGATAATTAGTAACTTAACCAGATTTGTTCATTTACTATGACAGGTAATTAGTAAGTTAACCAAATTTGAGATTTTTTCATTTGCTATGACAGGTAATTAGTAATTTAACGACACTTGAGATTTGTTCATTGGCTATGACATATAATGAGTAAGTTAACTAGACGTCAGATTTGTTAATTTACCACGACAGATAATTAATAAATTAACCACATTTGAGATTGTGCAAAGTATATTTTTGCGCTATTTCTGCTTTAGTCCGCGTAGAAATGTTTACCAACAGCTTAGAACTCTTAGTGTTTTACTTCGTGTGTCATATTCTCTGCATAGAGGATGCTATTTCTTGTGATATGTTGTCGAAAAGTGATTTTCCCGATTGTAAAAGGCATTAAAATCTATTAGTCTCATATAATGAGTATTTTTGTTTTTTGCTCTCGCTCGCTTTGAACTCAAGCGTAGTCCATACACACTAATTTTAGTAGTACTGGACTGCATTTTGCTTGTAGATTAGCTTAACCTATCACTAGTGTACCTCACCATCAGGCGAACCCACTTCGACTTCAGAGGTACTTGTAAGTTACGTCCCCAAGTCAAGAACGAGAGGTTAGCATTTTAGTCCAACTGTCCGGTGTAGGGGTTGAACCCATTACCTCAGCACCAGTACACCGGATGTTTAAGAAAGCGCGTTCTTATCCATTCGGCAATTCTGACCTCCAAATGAGTACTAACTTATATCCAGTAAGGACCGCGTTCAATTAGTTTGCTGGCCGCAGTCCTCTAGCGAGCCTAAGTTTATGCCTTTTTAAAAGTTGTCTTTTTATTCGTCTGTTGCGTAGGGGATGGTGTGGCACACAGTTTCATAACGCCCCGACATACAGAGTTGAAGGTTCGAAATTAACCGCGGGAGATTTGAAAGCAGAAGGCTTTGCGTTGATTTCGTTGACATGAGACTTCGGCCGTTCAGAAAGCGATAACAAGCTGATAAACTAATATTGCCTATTAAATTACAAAGAGCCAGTAAACGCCGGGGTTGATTGCACCGTCTTGTAAAATGTATGCAGCTAACCTGTTCTTTTGTTACTTTGATGATCCTGTTACTTCTCTAATGTTTATCATATATGTGCTTTCTGTAAAATATGTTATCAGGTTCATTCGTGAGATATTTTATAGCAAGGTGTGCGACAATTCACTGAGATGTTTTATAGCAAGGTTTGCGACAGTTCACTTAGATGTTTTATAGTAAGGTGTACAACAGTTCAACTAGATGTTTTATATGTTTTGCAACAGTTCACTAAGATGTGTTACAGCCAGGTGTCCAACAATTCAGTGAGATAATATTATGCAACCAGTTCGGTGACAACTTATTACAACCATTAGAAACAGAATGTCAACGTATGTGACCAGGCTATGAGATAAGGAATAACCGGCAACATATTGTAACAACTGGTGAGAATAATTAGGGTGGGATGATGAGGGATAGGAGGCAGGGAGGTGAGGTGGGAGACACGACAACATATTGTAACAACTGGTGAGAATAATTAGGGTGGGATGATGAGGGGTAGGAGTCAGGGAGGTGAGGTGGGAGACACGAGGTAGAATAAAACAGCGAGATGAGATTCTTGGCAACCTGTCATCACGACATGGACAAACATCAGCAAAACAATGGTACCCTCTGTTGAATATGCCGGCTTGAAGGGGTTACGAATGCAAATCGTAATTCCACGCACCCAGTTCCAAGACAGCTGCTGGCGATTGGGAAGTAGACTGCCTTGCGTTGGTTTCCGTAAAAGGTTATGAGTGCTGGTCGTTCAGAAAGCAATGGCAGACTACTGAACGTGGGCTTGCCAAGAAGTCACAACTAGGGAAAAAATGTTGGGGTTGACTACAACGTCCTGTAAAGGATATGAAACTAACTAAATGTTGGAGATTGTGAGATTAGAATAATCATGACTTCCTTCGGAATAACTTCAACGGACAGAGAACAGAATGAAACAATCTTTCCTGAAACAAATCATTATCATCACCATCTTCGACTTTTGTCGTCAAGCGTCGTTGGGAGGTATCTATGATGCTCCAACGCCAGATGGGTAGCACTGGGTAGTGTCATTACATGTGATTGAAAAGAATATCTGATACTAGAGCAAGGGACGTCCGAGAAAATAAGGGATTGACGACATCAAAAACATTGTACATGGAGGGAAAGAACAACATGAAAACCGTAAATTGATTACAGAAATAAGACGTAAACAATGAACATTTTTAGGCACGCTTTGAGAAGAAATAAACTTGAAAGCTTATTGTTAACTAACAAAATTGATAGGGAAAGAGAAAATGGAAGGAAAAGATATAAATACCTTAATAGCTTGGTCTTATAGTATAACCTGGACAAGAACACAGACCTGATTCAAGAATCTGGTGATCGTGTAAGATGGCGAACAATGACTACTCACGCCACCTCTGAAGTCGGAGTGGGTTCGCCAGATGGCCAGGGATACTGTTCATAGGGAAAGCTAATCCACACACAAAATTCAGTCCAGCACTACTGGAAGTAGTATGTATGGACTACGTTTGAGTTCAAAGCGAGCGAGCGAAAAAAAAAACAAAAAAACTACTCACGTCTATCAGCACAAGCTGATTATGATCCTTTTATAAGACTGATGCGTCACATCGATACACCGAGTGTTCAACATTTACAAGACTGATGCGTCACATCGATACACCGAGTGTTCAACATTTACAAGACTGATGCGTCACATCGATACACCGAGTGTTCAACATTTACAAGACTGATGCGTCACATCGATACACCGAGTGTTCAACATTTACAAGACTGATGCGTCACATCGGTACACCGAGTGTTCAACATTTACAAGACTGATGCGTCACATCGGTACACCGAGTGTTCAACATTTACAAGACTGATGCGTCACATCGATACACCGAGTGTTCAACATTTACAAGACTGATGCGTCACATCGATACACCGAGTGTTCAACATTTACAAGACTGATGCGTCACATCGGTACACCGAGTGTTCAACATTTACAAGACTGATGCGTCACATCGGTACACCGAGTGTTCAACATTTACAAGACTGATGCGTCACATCGACACCACCGAGTCTTCAACATTTACAAGACTGTTGCGTCACATCGATACACCGAGTGTTCAACATTTACAAGACTGATGCGTCACATCGGTACACCGAGTGTTCAACATTTACAAGACTGATGCGTCACATCGATACACCGAGTGTTCAACATTTACAAGACTGATGCGTCACATCGATACACCGAGTGTTCAACATTTACAAGACTGATGCGTCACATCGATACCACCGAGTGTTCAACATTTACAAGACTGATGCGTCACATCGATACACCGAGTGTTCAACATTTACAAGACTGATGCGTCACATCGATACACCGAGTGTTCAACATTTACAAGACTGATGCGTCACATCGATACACCGAGTGTTCAACATTTACAAGACTGATGCGTCACATCGATACACCGAGTGTTCAACATTTACAAGACTGATGCGTCACATCGATACACCGAGTGTTCAACATTTACAAGACTGATGCGTCACATCGATACACCGAGTGTTCAACATTTACAAGACTGATGCGTCACATCGATACACCGAGTGTTCAACATTTACATGACTGATGCGTCACATCGATACACCGAGTGTTCAACATTTACAAGACTGATGCGTCACATCGATACACCGAGTGTTCAACATTTACAAGACTGATGCGTCACATCGATACACCGAGTGTTCAACATTTACAAGACTGATGCGTCACATCGATACACCGAGTGTTCAACATTTACAAGACTGATGCGTCACATCGATACACCGAGTGTTCAACATTTACATGACTGATGCGTCACATCGATACACCGAGTGTTCAACATTTACATGACTGATGCGTCACATCGATACACCGAGTGTTCAACATTTACAAGACTGATGCGTCACATCGACACCACCGAGTGTTCAACATTTACAAGACTGATGCGTCACATCGATACACCGAATGTTCAACATTTACAAGACTGATGCGTCACATCGACACCACCGAGTGTTCAACATTTACAAGACTGATGCGTCACATCGATACACCGAGTGTTCAACATTTACAAGACTGATGCGTCACATCGATACACCGAGTGTTCAACATTTACAAGACTGATGCGTCACATCGATACACCGAGTGTTCAACATTTACAAGACTGATGCGTCACATCGACACCACCGAGTGTTCAACATTTACAAGACTGATGCGTCACATCGATACACCGAGTGTTCAACATTTACAAGACTGATGCGTCACATCGATACACCGAGTGTTCAACATTTCCAAGACTGATGCGTCACATCGACACCACCGAGTGTTCAACATTTACAAGACTGATGCGTCACATCGATACACCGAGTGTTCAACATTTACAAGACTGATGCGTCACATCGATACACCGAGTGTTCAACATTTACAAGACTGATGCGTCACATCGATACACCGAGTGTTCAACATTTACAAGACTGATGCGTCACATCGATACACCGAGTGTTCAACATTTACAAGACTGATGCGTCACACCGATACACCGAGTGTTCAACATTTACAAGACTGATGCGTCACATCGATACACCGAGTGTTCAACATTTACAAGACTGATGCGTCACATCGATACACCGAGTGTTCAACATTTACAAGACTGATGCGTCACATCGATACACCGAGTGTTCAACATTTACAAGACTGATGCGTCACATCGATACACCGAGTGTTCAACATTTACAAGACTGATGCGTCACATCGATACACCGAGTGTTCAACATTTACAAGACTGATGCGTCACATCGATACACCGAGTGTTCAACATTTACAAGATTGATGCGTCACATCGATACACCGAGTGTTCAACATTTACAAGACTGATGCGTCACATCGATACACCGAGTGTTCAACATTTACAAGACTGATGCGTCACATCGACACCACCGAGTGTTCAACATTTACAAGACTGATGCGTCACATCGATACACCGAGTGTTCAACATTTACAAGACTAATGCGTCACATCGACACCACCGAGTGTTCATCATTTACAAGACTGATGCGTCACATCGATACACCGAGTGTTCAACATTTACAAGACTGATGCGTCACATCGATAAACCGAGTGTTCAACATTTACAAGACTGATGCGTCACATCGATACACCGAGTGTTCAACATTTACATGACTGATGCGTCACATCGATACACCGAGTGTTCAACATTTACAAGACTGATGCGTCACATCGATACACCGAGTGTTCAACATTTACAAGACTGATGCGTCACATCGATACACCGAGTGTTCAACATTTACAAGACTGATGCGTCACATCGATACACCGAGTGTTCAACATTTACAAGACTGATGCGTCACATCGATACACCGAGTGTTCAACATTTACATGACTGATGCGTCACATCGATACACCGAGTGTTCAACATTTACATGACTGATGCGTCACATCGATACACCGAGTGTTCAACATTTACAAGACTGATGCGTCACATCGACACCACCGAGTGTTCAACATTTACAAGACTGATGCGTCACATCGATACACCGAGTGTTCAACATTTACAAGACTGATGCGTCACATCGACACCACCGAGTGTTCAACATTTACAAGACTGATGCGTCACATCGATACACCGAGTGTTCAACATTTACAAGACTGATGCGTCACATCGATACACCGAGTGTTCAACATTTACAAGACTGATGCGTCACATCGATACACCGAGTGTTCAACATTTACAAGACTGATGCGTCACATCGACACCACCGAGTGTTCAACATTTACAAGACTGATGCGTCACATCGATACACCGAGTGTTCAACATTTACAAGACTGATGCGTCACATCGATACACCGAGTGTTCAACATTTCCAAGACTGATGCGTCACATCGACACCACCGAGTGTTCAACATTTACAAGACTGATGCGTCACATCGATACACCGAGTGTTCAACATTTACAAGACTGATGCGTCACATCGATACACCGAGTGTTCAACATTTACAAGACTGATGCGTCACATCGATACACCGAGTGTTCAACATTTACAAGACTGATGCGTCACATCGATACACCGAGTGTTCAACATTTACAAGACTGATGCGTCACACCGATACACCGAGTGTTCAACATTTACAAGACTGATGCGTCACATCGATACACCGAGTGTTCAACATTTACAAGACTGATGCGTCACATCGATACACCGAGTGTTCAACATTTACAAGACTGATGCGTCACATCGATACACCGAGTGTTCAACATTTACAAGACTGATGCGTCACATCGATACACCGAGTGTTCAACATTTACAAGACTGATGCGTCACATCGATACACCGAGTGTTCAACATTTACAAGACTGATGCGTCACATCGATACACCGAGTGTTCAACATTTACAAGATTGATGCGTCACATCGATACACCGAGTGTTCAACATTTACAAGACTGATGCGTCACATCGATACACCGAGTGTTCAACATTTACAAGATTGATGCGTCACATCGACACCACCGAGTGTTCAACATTTACAAGACTGATGCGTCACATCGATACACCGAGTGTTCAACATTTACAAGACTGATGCGTCACATCGACACCACCGAGTGTTCATCATTTACAAGACTGATGCGTCACATCGATACACCGAGTGTTCAACATTTACAAGACTGATGCGTCACATCGATACACCGAGTGTTCAACATTTACAAGACTGATGCGTCACATCGATACACCGAGTGTTCAACATTTACAAGACTGATGCGTCACATCGATACACCGAGTGTTCAACATTTACAAGACTGATGCGTCACATCGACACCACCGAGTGTTCAACATTTACAAGACTGATGCGTCACATCGATACACCGAGTGTTCAACATTTACAAGACTGATGCGTCACATCGATACACCGAGTGTTCAACATTTCCAAGACTGATGCGTCACATCGACACCACCGAGTGTTCAACATTTACAAGACTGATGCGTCACATCGATACACCGAGTGTTCAACATTTACAAGACTGATGCGTCACATCGATACACCGAGTGTTCAACATTTACAAGACTGATGCGTCACATCGATACACCGAGTGTTCAACATTTACAAGACTGATGCGTCACATCGATACACCGAGTGTTCAACATTTACAAGACTGATGCGTCACACCGATACACCGAGTGTTCAACATTTACAAGACTGATGCGTCACATCGATACACCGAGTGTTCAACATTTACAAGACTGATGCGTCACATCGATACACCGAGTGTTCAACATTTACAAGACTGATGCGTCACATCGATACACCGAGTGTTCAACATTTACAAGACTGATGCGTCACATCGATACACCGAGTGTTCAACATTTACAAGACTGATGCGTCACATCGATACACCGAGTGTTCAACATTTACAAGACTGATGCGTCACATCGATACACCGAGTGTTCAACATTTACAAGATTGATGCGTCACATCGATACACCGAGTGTTCAACATTTACAAGACTGATGCGTCACATCGATACACCGAGTGTTCAACATTTACAAGACTGATGCATCACATCGACACCACCGAGTGTTCAACATTTACAAGACTGATGCGTCACATCGATACACCGAGTGTTCAACATTTACAAGACTGATGCGTCACATCGACACCACCGAGTGTTCATCATTTACAAGACTGATGCGTCACATCGATACACCGAGTGTTCAACATTTACAAGACTGATGCGTCACATCGATACACCGAGTGTTCAACATTTACAAGACTGATGCGTCACATCGATACACCGAGTGTTCAACATTTACATGACTGATGCGTCACATCGATACACCGAGTGTTCAACATTTACAAGACTGATGCGTCACATCGATACACCGAGTGTTCAACATTTACAAGACTGATGCGTCACATCGATACACCGAGTGTTCAACATTTACAAGACTGATGCGTCACATCGATACACCGAGTGTTCAACATTTACAAGACTGATGCGTCACATCGATACACCGAGTGTTCAACATTTACATGACTGATGCGTCACATCGATACACCGAGTGTTCAACATTTACATGACTGATGCGTCACATCGATACACCGAGTATTCAACATTTACAAGACTGATGCGTCACATCGACACCACCGAGTGTTCAACATTTACAAGACTGATGCGTCACATCGATACACCGAGTGTTCAACATTTACAAGACTGATGCGTCACATCGACACCACCGAGTGTTCAACATTTACAAGACTGATGCGTCACATCGATACACCGAGTGTTCAACATTTACAAGACTGATGCGTCACATCGATACACCGAGTGTTCAACATTTACAAGACTGATGCGTCACATCGATACACCGAGTGTTCAACATTTACAAGACTGATGCGTCACATCGACACCACCGAGTGTTCAACATTTACAAGACTGATGCGTCACATCGATACACCGAGTGTTCAACATTTACAAGACTGATGCGTCACATCGATACACCGAGTGTTCAACATTTCCAAGACTGATGCGTCACATCGACACCACCGAGTGTTCAACATTTACAAGACTGATGCGTCACATCGATACACCGAGTGTTCAACATTTACAAGACTGATGCGTCACATCGATACACC
The DNA here is from genome assembly GCA_963921405.1 of Cepaea hortensis. NCBI lineage: Eukaryota > Metazoa > Mollusca > Gastropoda > Stylommatophora > Helicidae > Cepaea > Cepaea hortensis. The sequence continues at coordinate 82,195,638 of OY992885.1, read as the reverse complement.
GAGTGTTCAACATTTACAAGACTGATGCGTCACATCGATACACCGAGTGTTCAACATTTACAAGACTGATGCGTCACATCGATACACCGAGTGTTCAACATTTACAAGACTGATGCGTCACACCGATACACCGAGTGTTCAACATTTACAAGACTGATGCGTCACATCGATACACCGAGTGTTCAACATTTACAAGACTGATGCGTCACATCGATACACCGAGTGTTCAACATTTACAAGACTGATGCGTCACATCGATACACCGAGTGTTCAACATTTACAAGACTGATGCGTCACATCGATACACCGAGTGTTCAACATTTACAAGACTGATGCGTCACATCGATACACCGAGTGTTCAACATTTACAAGACTGATGCGTCACATCGATACACCGAGTGTTCAACATTTACAAGATTGATGCGTCACATCGATACACCGAGTGTTCAACATTTACAAGACTGATGCGTCACATCGATACACCGAGTGTTCAACATTTACAAGACTGATGCGTCACATCGACACCACCGAGTGTTCAACATTTACAAGACTGATGCGTCACATCGATACACCGAGTGTTCAACATTTACAAGACTGATGCGTCACATCGACACCACCGAGTGTTCATCATTTACAAGACTGATGCGTCACATCGATACACCGAGTGTTCAACATTTACAAGACTGATGCGTCACATCGATACACCGAGTGTTCAACATTTACAAGACTGATGCGTCACATCGATACACCGAGTGTTCAACATTTACAAGACTGATGCGTCACATCGATACACCGAGTGTTCAACATTTACAAGACTGATGCGTCACATCGACACCACCGAGTGTTCAACATTTACAAGACTGATGCGTCACATCGATACACCGAGTGTTCAACATTTACAAGACTGATGCGTCACATCGATACACCGAGTGTTCAACATTTACAAGACTGATCCGTCACGTAGATACACCGAGTGTTCAACATTTACAAGACTGATGCGTCACATCGATACACCGAGTGTTCAACATTTACAAGACTGATGCGTCACGTAGATATACCGAGTGTTCAACATTTACAAGACTGATGTGTCACGTAGATACACCGAGTCTTCAACATTTACAAGACTGATGCGTCACGTAGATACACCGAGTGTTCAACATTTACAAGACTGATGCGTCACGTATATACACCGAGTGTTCAACATTTACAAGACTGATGCGTCACATCGACACCACCGGGTCTTTTACATTTACAAGACTGATGCGTCACATCAATACACCGAGTGTTCAACATTTACAAGACTAATGCAATACGTCACATCGACACACCGAGTCTTCAACATTTACAAGAGTGATGCGTCACATAGACACACCGAGTCTTCAACATTTCGAAACTGTCTTCCCGTTATGCCGTGTCATGTATTCTAAAATGTCTAATAAACTTCTATCAGCCGCTTCCAGTGTAATTCATCCAGAAAGACATGAGCTACAAAATTGACTCTAAAGTGATTTGTATCGGCGTCATTTTCACCATCAGTCTTCATTAAGCACCGCAGACTGTCGCCCTTTACTGTCCTTCCTGTTCTTTTTTATTTATCATAATTATACGAGGAGACATAAAATGAAAATCTTAATTTTTTTTTTTTTTTTGGTTGTTGTTTGTTAGTTTGTTTGTTTGTTGTTTGTGTGTGTGAATATTTTCTGAAAAAGTAAACGACAAATGTATCATTTTTGGATGCGCTGACCACTGAGTTAAATTCAAGTCCTCCAGTGACGATAAAGTGCTTGGATTCCTGCCGAAATAAAATGCTATTGGTGGTTCGTGTAACCACTTATGTTCCACCTGCTGTACCTCTTCGTCGGATGGAACAGTTTTGAAACTTCCTACTCCACACATACACTTGCTTGACTGACAGGCATGCACCACTATACTGGACCTTCATTCGCCGATGAATTCTTATAGGTTTCCCCCATTCACTGATTTAAAAAAAACAAAAAAACAACGGATAACAAAACACTGCTACTCTTTGGTGCATGTCAAAAGTGGTGCGGCCATATTTAAACTGTACTTATGACGTCACGCCGGCTCCATGGCCGAGGGGTTAGCAGCTTTCTCCGCTAACCCCGAATACTCTCGTCACGTGACGCGACGAGAATTAGCAGTGGTTCGAATCGCAAAAGTGACTTATGAGAGTATGGAGCCGGTCGCTCAGAAAGTCGTGGCGTGCTGATGAGCGTAATCTAGCCTAGGAATCAACATACAGCTGAAAGATGCTGGTGTTGACCGCAATATCCTGAAACAGGATGGAAACGCGGGGAAAAAAAAAAAAAAAACTTATGACGTCACCGTGTTCGTCTGCACTGCGGTGTCACGTGATTAGCACTCTTGGCATGCGTAACAACAATATTGACATGTTTACAAGACAATGCCATGGTTATTGTAATTTCTATCACACTTTTAAGATTTGATTTGAAGCTCCCTCGTATATTCCAGCACATGTCTTTGTTGCTTATGTCTTCTTCTTCGTCTTGTTTGGAAAGAGTTGACGTCTCGTGTACGCGCACACTGCTCATCATATACAGCCATATCGAGTTTAAAAGTGGTTTAAAAGAGAATCGACTTCATTGCCCCGGATTTATCCCATATGGTTTGGTCTCTTTCGGCAGGGCGGCCTGTCGAAATGGTCACACGAAACAAGAATTCCGTGTTCTGTGAACCGGACAGCGTAGCAGAGAATCTCTAATGAGACAGGAGACGTAAGTACTTCAAGTGCGATCCCTGCTTGAGAATGTATTTCTCATGTTAAGTAAAGGACCTCATCACGCCCTCAGGTACATTGAGCGGTTATTGCTGAACTCATATTTTCACCGACCAATCGTAAGTCTCTCTCTCTCTCTCTCTCTCTCTCTCTCTCTCTCTCTCTCTCTCTCTCTCTCTCTCTCTCCTCTTTCTCTCTCTGTCTGTCTCTCTCTCCATCCCACCCCCACACGTGTTAAGTGCGTTTCAAAATAAAGGAGACGTTTGCGAACTTATTGCCTACGCGGTAAGTGCAGAATAAAGGAACATATTACATGCGTGTTGGGTATATGGTGCTAATCCCATTATTTTATTCACCAATTCGTACTCAATACGTTACGTGGTCAATATCTCACATGTCGCCTTTACTTCCCTAAACATTTTCTGGTACACATTTTAGGTTAAGTCAGTAAAGGAGTCCGTATCTTGGCACTCTTCCGAATAACGGTCCCAAATTATTTAGTGTAAAAAGTATCCCTTACAGGGCCTCATTGGGTGATGTTATCGATCACTTCCGGTTCAGTGTGTCGTGAACTGCTAGACAGATCGATGGATGCAATAAATTTTTCCTGGGCCCGGAGAGCTCTCACTGTCGTCGGAATGTATATCTATATCTTGTAGGAATGTATATCTATATCTTATACGTACGTATTTCCACATATAACTGATAGGTATACACTCCGATGACAGTGATGGCCCTCCGGGCCCAGGAAACATTTATTGCATCCATTGATCGGTCTAGCAGTCCACAACACACACTCAATAACTGTACATAATAAATAGCGGTAACAAAATATTTAATGTACGTACGTATTTCACATATAACTGCCAAACATTATTGGTACCTATTTCGATTTTCTCAGTTCTATATTTTAGTTCCTAGTGTTTAATATTTTTTATTATATCACCTAAAGGCCCTGTACAGGATGCTTTTCACAAGAAATAATTTGGGACCGTTATTCGGAAGAGTGCCCGTATCTTTTTTTTTAATTAAATAAATCCATCTCGATGAGGATTTGATCATATGACCACCGGGCCAGCAGGCCAGCATACAAGCCACTGCGGCTCCTTGTTTACAAGACACTCAGTGATAATGATATGCTTAGCAACAAACAGAATACAATGGCTACATAAAGAATACATTTCTCAGACAACGCATATTTTCAAGAAACAGATAGCAAGAAATACAATCAATAACGAGTTGCTACAGAAAAGACAGTTCAGATAAGGATAGGAAGAATGGGTGAAGAATTCGCTAACTTTTCTTTCATACCGAATGGAAGAGAGCATCTACTGTTCTTGTTTTGGCTATATAAATAGAATGTTTGTCTTTCTCGGGCCGCCAATGTTAGGACAACCGCCAAATAGAATTATGTTTTCAGTTATACAGTAAAAACTTATTTTTAGAACAAAGCTTCGCGCCCATCATGCCCATCAGCCCACTCTCTCTCTCTCTCTCTCCTCCAATTGCCATAATTTATTTTCCTACTTCATCTGCATTAATTAGATCGCGGAGAATGCAAGAGGATGATGGGGCAGCACAAGATTACGTCGCTTTTTTTGTAAAGTTTACAAAATTGGAGAGGGTGAAGATTAAGATTCCACATACTGATGTAGATAAAATTGGGTGTTGCACTCCATGGACCTCGTCTAATCGGATGCAGGAGCCTTTCTCAGCAAAGACAAGAAGATAAACCTCGGGCTACGTAAATTACATTTTTCTTGCAGTTCACTTCAGACGATGACAAGGTCATGTCAAGGATTTAATGCTCGAGGAATTTTGCTGTTGCAGTGTTATTATATCTTGTCTTTTGTTAACTGTGGTCTGTTGCAGTTCTTTTGTTTTCAGATCCGATTATGGAATTAACGGGGGAAATGGTAAAGTAGCGAACAGAAAAACAAATATATATGTAAGTATATAATATGTACTTAACTTAAAGTAATGTAATGTCTACGAAGACATAACGAACAAAAGCTCTGCAACATGCAATTTATTCAGTGGGTATTCGGCCCCCACCTTTCTATATTGACCACTTTGATCTCCTTAGCTTGCTGTGGCAGACTTTGCTGCAGAATTAATCCCCATTATTGCAGGGGCGAGCATTATTGCCGTGTCGCCTCATAAAACTTTGTGTTGCCTTGTTGCTGGTTTAGATCGCGTCAACCTTCTCGAACAGGTCTTCATCTGTGAATTAGTTCTGTTTTGAGGAATCCTTCCTGGAGGCATCTTCAGTACTGTTTATTTCTCTTTAGTCAGGTATTCAATAATCACTTATTTAATATTAATATTAGAGGGACATTTATAACACCACATGGAAGATGCACAACACAGACTAAGAACAGAAACGGGCAAGTAAAAATTGTATTTCAGAAAATGAAAAGTATCTTATGCAATAAGTCACTATCAATGAATGTAAGAAAAAGAGTGCTGAAATGCTGTATAGAATCTGATTTGCTGCATGGCAGTGTATATTGGAATGTAAATGAACAAATTAGGAAGAACTTGGAAGCAATGAAATGTGGTTCCTGAGACGAATGTAACGAATTCCTTGGACTGCCAGAGTCACAAAAGACGATTACCTGAAAGAGGCTAATGAAATCAGAACATTATATGCAACAATAAGAAAAAGATAAACAGCTTTCTTTGGTCGTGTGGTGAAAAGAGAGGCATTGACAACTATAAACATCAAGGGGAAGAGAGGCAGAGGAAGACAAGAGAAATGAATATGGATGGACTGAGTGGTGGATCAACTCTGTTCTCGTCATAACGTGCCGAAAACACCACGACGCTCTTTACGCCTAATTTATCGAATGAATGTATGGTTTTTATTTATTTCTGGTAGGACTTACTCATTGGTTTTCTGTTCGACTATGTTGTCAGCCTTTTCCTCAGAAACGACATTTCCACTGCCATTCGATGTTTCTCATCTTTCTTGCCTAATGTCGATCTTTCACATGCATATAACAGCACAGGTTCTATATATTTCTCTCATTGCAGTTGACAGCTCTAATATGGTAAGTAAAGTAAAAGTACAGGACTGTTTTCCACGCCTAGGGTGCATTGGGCATATGGTGCTTAACCCATATTTTTATAGACCAAACGGCACTCAGTGGCTGATGTGATCATTGCCAGACGACATCTCGGGGTAAATAATATTAATTCCAACAGTATAACTTTATAACAAATACGACTCGTAAGCAACAGTCGTCAACTGCAGATTCAAGAAGCCAAACCTGAACTGAAGAAGGAAATCTACTCCAACGGACTTTGAAGGCTGAAACGTTGTTTATTCTCCGCAGTTTATTTTCCGCAGTTTATCTCCCGCAGTTTATCTCCGTTGTTTATTCTCCGTCTGTTGTGGCTTGCAACAACGACATTAATACACAATGATCTACTGTGCCTGTTCTGACCAGGCGCGCAGTGGTATAATGAAAATGAATATTAGAAACATGTCCAAAGCCAGCTACACTCGAATTATATAATAATGTCCTTGCTCGTCCAGACTGCGTCCTTCTGTCTATCTTCGCAATGTCCTTTCTGCCAATTTTCAGACATCAAGATGCTGCGTTTATCCGCCTGTTTATTTGTACCTTCGATACACGTTGTGTCCACCGAGTGTTTCGTCCATTCCAATTACTAATTCAGCCACTGATGTGGTATAAAGCCTGTATTTAGCCGACCGATATTTCTCAAATCAACATGAGCTGCCGCTCCGAAGAATCTGCCAAGTCTGTCTCCCGTTGTTGATAATGACGATCCTTGATGATGTTTCTGCGTTGACACGTCATGTGCTTGGTTTTCTTAGCGTTTTGTTTTTAGGATTCTCTGCTATTTATAATTTATCCTATTGCGTCACACCTGCTACTTGACAATCATCACACTGGCCGCCTGTACTTCCCCGGACATTTCCTGGTTCCTATGTGATGCTGGGTCGACCTGGGAGTCGATGTTCATTCTTAAATATACCAAACCATTCTGATGTGAATAGAACACAATCCCACAGGTTCGGCAGCCCAGCGTCTAGCCGCCACGCTTCCTCTGCTCCCTATTGTATGGTCCACTACTGCCTGATCCTGAAAGTTTCCTCCTATGGGTCTGTGATGTGATAACGCCGTTTACATTATATAAGCCTGAGATCATGGAGGAATAGGGGTCAATCTTTTCCTCACCTTGGCAAGCGGTGAGCCCAGGCGTCGATCACGCGTCCGACCGTGATTATGACACTACCAGCAGAGTCCAACTACGATTTTTTTTTTTACGTTGCATATCTCTTACATGACGTTGCAGTCAACACCAGTATTTTTCAGCTGCTGTTGATGTACTAGGCAAGATTACGCTCAGTAGTTTGCCATCGCTTTCCGAGCGACCGGCTCACATACCCCGTTAAGTTAGCGACGCGAGGAGAACCGCTTCGATATCGCCGGTAAAATAGCCCGGCCAGGTGCGATATTTTGACACTTGTGTATTCTGTCCTGCCCTGGCGGCAATCACAAGTTGCAAGTGTGTGTATGTGGCAACCCTGGCCGCCAAATCTCAGAATTTACAATCACTCCATGCTGACGGCACAAGAGGACTTGTTTGATAAGCCGCTGTTTATCGGTCATTCAGTAACCGCGCTTACAAAACTGTTTTGTTTCGTTTTGGTGTCAGCGATATATATTTTCACCCTGCTCCGTGGCCAAAGGCTTGTAAACGCGGTTTGTGAGCCGCTTACCAGGCGTTCGAAACGCAGCCGCGACCGATTTGTGCAGCAGACCGTGTCGCGTTGTGTTATAACGAAAGTGTTGGTATGTGAGCCGGTCGTTCAGAAAGCAATGGCAAGCTAATGAACGTATAATTTGCCTAGTACATCAACAGCAGCTGAAAAATGCTAGTGTTGACTGCAATGTCCTGCAAGGGATATGCAACATTTCACACACAAAAAAAAAAAAAAAAAACGGAAAATGGTAAATCTGAAAACTGTATTATCTTCTTCTTCTTTTCATGGACATAATCAGACTGCAGCTGGTATCATTAGTTTTGGTACTCTTCGGTGATTGTTAAAGAGCGCGTATGGGAATATCCCGAGTCCCGTGGCGTTGCTTCTTGACTGAACTCAACTTTTCTGACTGAGTCGGTTGATGTTGGCCTAAGTTGCACGGGACTAGAAAACGGACATCTACGCACTACAATGGATCATATTACCACGCATAGCAAACGTTCATCGTAGAAGAACTCTTCTTATAATCCATGTCGTCTGGCGTTGGTGATCATGTCTATCCACAGCCTTCGATCGCCTGTGCTGCCAATAATTTATGTTACCAATGTTCCTCCATGACATGATGATTGTCCAGCATCTTCTCTCTTTGTCTTCTCCTGCTTTTCTTCCCATCAAATTGTCCCGTTGTGACAATACTCCATCTGCATACCTTTCTGATGATATGCCCAAAGAATGTTCACTGTCTTCTGTTTATGCGAGTAGCCAATTCTCTATGTGTGTTAACTGCTTTCAAGATCTTTTCAGGCTCATAATGTAGATGTATTGCTCCATGATCATACATGAAGTTCCTTAAGGATCTTGGCTGTGATGAAATCCCACTGGAAATATTCTTTCTGACTTTCTACAACCACTGTATCTATCATTTCCTGTAGATCCTTCTGACTTGTTGCTATCAAACGGTGTCATCAGCATAACGTAAGTTATTTATATTATATCCACCAACCAGTATCCCTGACATATTTTCTGTAGATCTAATTATATATTCACAATACAATGAGAACTGATAAGGAGACAATACACAACCTTGAGTAACGCTCCTCTTTAAACATTGAAGTGTTCCTACAAGGTTGTTGATTCTTATGGCTGCTGTTTTCTGCCAAAATATGTTCTTTATTATTCGCAGATTTTCGCCGTCAATCTTAAGTTGCTTTAGTAATTGTATTATTTCGTCATGTTTCACATCGTGAAACGCTTTTGTGTAGTCTATGTTGCATAAGTACAGATCTATTTTTACTTCTATAGCTCTTTCTAATAGTGTCCTGAGAATATATATATAGCGTGGTTTGTGCTCTTTCCCTCCACAAATCCATACTATTCATGACTAATTACAGTTTTCATTCGAAGCCCCCTCGTGGTTTCATTTCCTTACGGCTGAGTCATCATGCAGCAGGTCCTTTATTATAGTCTGTTCAGAAATGAATGCCTTCATTCACGATCAATTATTTTGAAAACTGTCTGTTGCATCGTTATGAAATTTTTCCTGCGGTCTTATATTTACCCCACCCAAGGAATATGCCTTTGATAGGTCCAAAAGCAACTTAAATCATGTAAAGCGGAGATATTTCTTTGATGTTTTGGCGAAAAACTAGTGAATTCACGCTAACAAACTTGTTTTACAGTACCGCAACCTCAATTCGGATGAAAACACACGGCGTATCCGGCTTCTTATGGGAGTGGGTGCAATGTGTATGTAATATAATTAAAGACTGAATTTACAGAGGCATGTGGTAAATAATGTGGAACCGAAATGGAATTGGATAGGAAAGTAGACAGAACATATTTCTTACCTTATGTTTTATTTCCTTCTTGTTTCTTCAGCTTCTGGTTAATAATGCGTACACAAAGAGTCACTTTACTAGGATGCATTTAGCTTTTTATATGGAGTTCGTGATGGCTTCCAAACAGCTGTGCGTTAATGTGCGTCTGAATAGTTGTAGCAAAATATCCCAGTAAGTGTGCTCGTGGATTAAGGTCTGCGATCTGCCCAGACCTTAATCTGTGTCGGACGATTCCATTAGGTTGATGACTGCTCTCGGTTGCATAAAATTCAATCCATCCTTTCTCCAATAGACCTCTTCCTCTTTCAACACATGGTCCTCAAATTTTTTTTCCAGTATCTTTTATCAATATTTAATAGCGCGGACTGGGTTAGTATCTTGACGTCTGACAATTTGAATGTCGTATTGTCAGCTGCCACCTGTCCTTTAATTTTAGCTCACACAAGTTCTATAGAGTTTAAATGAGAATGGTACGGCGGAAGTCTCAAGCACCTATGGCCATGCTCTTCTGTCAACTTGTCGATTTGATATTTCTTGCTTTTTTTTAGCCTGTTTTACAAGTGACAACAACTGTAGCTTGAAATATTTGGAAATGGTATGTTTTCCCTTCGGAGCCATATCTTTATTGCTTCCTTTGTGCTCGATGCCGTAGGTATATCGTCTTCTTGGGCAACAACATTGTAATATGATGCATTGTCCATGACTAGACAAGACGGTCTATCAAGGGATGGAAGTACTGTATTCTCGAGCCAATCTCTAAATACATTACCATTCATCTCATTATGATAATCCCTATTGTCTGTATGCTTTGATACGAAAACGAGACCAGCATCCCATAGTAAGCCATCATGAGTACTACCAGCATAGGCTTTGACCAAACGCTGTACTTTACTACTGGGCACATATCGCTTTATCTTTCCATCCACTGATTTTCATTCCTTTTCACTTGTATGGTGCGCATTGATCCACGTATCATCCAAATACACTATGTCATAATTTTCTTTGCGCATTTCCCTTATTTCAAGTAGGTATCTGCTTCTCATGGCTCCTAAATGCGGTTGCTCGCAAAGGATATTTCTACCTCCCTTGTGCTTTCTAAAAGTGAAGCCTAATGTCCTTATAATTTTCCACAAATTTGTTTTGGGTAGCTCTATGTCATTGTTCTTTCTCAACCGAACCCTAAGTTTTCTTCCAGTTACTGTTTCTTTGGCACCCAGCATTTTTATAATAGCTCACCTTATGACATCCTTGTCAAAGCTGTCTAAAATTGCCTTTCTACTTACCGTCGGCTTATCGCGTGTTGGCTTCATTCCAGATTCTTGCACCCATCGACGAAATGACCGTTCACTCAAACCCAATGCATGCACTGTTTTTTTTTTCGGGATTTGTAACAGTATGAAACAGTTTTCCGCGGTCAGCTTCTTGGCAAAAATATGTATTCAACTTTATAGCGATGCTTTGAAGTGTATAAAATTTCACATTCAATCCCCTTGAACAATAGTCACACATTCAAATATTAGCGATAAATTGTACGATTTATTTATATAATCACATTTCATGAAAGCACCCACACTGACTACACCTCTGAACACTCCCATTTAACTGCGCGCCGTTTTTGCCATAACGTGTACCACGAGAGAATTTAAAAAAAAAAATAAAGCGCGGATGTGTCTGGGTAAAGGTGTAATACAGTTAAAAGTATGGACTTAATCTCTGACCCGTAAATTATATACCGCATATAAACAAACATTGAAATCTGCTGTACAATCTCCAGAATAAAAATGTTTTTGTTGGGTGAACATAATGATAAGGTTATATGCTAAATCTCACCATTTTCCCTCATTTGGTTACTGATATATGGAACAAACGAACGAACGAACGAACGAACAGACTTTATTTTCAAAAGGATAACAAATTGGGCACGCAGGCCCGTCTTACATTCGGCCCTTCCAATCACTCATCTTTCTTTCATCAACAGTGCATAGGAAAAAAACATTGTCACATGAATTTTGTAAACATAAACAATGCATATTACTATGTTATGAGACACATCCACCACCCACCCACACATCCCCCATTCACACCAACTCCCCCACCCAACCACACACACATACAATACATTCCCTCACCCATCCACCACATCCCTACACCTACACATCTCCCCACCCACACACGCCTCTCACCCACCACACATCCCATCCACCCACACCCCAAGCACACATACATTCAATAACCCACACATCCCCCACCTACACACATCTCTCCACCCACTCACATAACCTCTACCCGTCCCATTTCCCACCAACAATCACTAACCCAATATCCTCCTCCACCCACACACCTCCAACCACCCAGCCAAACGCACATTCCTCAGCCACACACACATCTCCCCGTCAACTCACATATTCCGCACCTACCCACACACAAATTACGCACTCACCAACATAATCTCCCATCTCCCCCAGCCCACTCACAGATCCCGAGCCCACACCTACAAACATCCCCCACCATCTCCTAACCTGCACACACTCACCCACCCACATATCCTCTACCCACCAACACATCCTCTATCCACCCATCCCCCAACCAAACATCCCTTAACCACACACCCTTACTCATATACAATCACCCACCCACACATCCTCTACCCAACCACACATCCTCCATCCACCCATTCCCCCAGCCACACATCCCTTAACCACACACCCCTACCCATATACACACACATCCCCACCCACGCACAATCTCCCCACCCATACAAACATCCCTCACACACATCCCCACTCACCAACACATTCCCCATTCACAAACACACACCTCCCATCCACGCACACACAACCCACACACATCCCCAACCCATACATTCATCCCCTCACACATCCCTAGACACACGTACTTATCCCTCAACCACTAACACCCACACCTCCCTTACCCACTCATCAACACATACATCTCCTATCTACCCACCCACACTCACACATCCCAACCACCCATCTAAGCACACATCCCCCACCCTCACACACATCCTTCACCCACCCCCAAACCCAACCACACCTTCACCCACCCACACAAACATCATTTATCCACACCCAGCTCCCCTCCCACACAACACCACACCCACACACATCCCAAAGACACATCCCACACACACATCTATCCACACATCTCCTACCCATCCACACATCCCCCAACTACAATCACCCTCACTACCCACACATACATCCTCTATCCAGCCAAACACACCCCCACCCAGCCAGACATATCCCCCACCCACACACACATCTCCAAATCCATCACCCGCACCCATCATGCACCCCTCCCCCAACCCACACACATACCACACATACATTCACCCACACATTTCTCACCCACACACACTCCCCACCCATCCACCCAAACATCCCACACCCATACACATCCCTCACCCACACACACACATCCCCAAACCCACAACTACCCCCACCTGCACACATCTCCCACCCATACATATACCCCCACCCAGCCCATAACCCACCATCAATCATCCACCAACATATCCTCCTCCACCCACTCACCCACAACCACCTAGACAAACACACATCCCCACCCACAAACACATCTCCCCATACACCCATACATCTCGCACGCATCCACACACATATCCCCCACCCACCCACACACAAATCCCCCACCCACACAATCCCACCCCGCCCACCCACACATCCTGAGCCCACCCACACACATCACGAATCCACCCACACACACATCCCCCAACCTACTATTATGATCAAACTCCCACACTTTACACACACATACAGTGATGATTGTCGTGAGCATTGTCGCAAAATTGTAAAGAAAATGGAGAAAAATTGTACATATACATTTTGTAACTTAAAAATTAGTGATGTAATTCAACTCTCTCTCTCTCTCTCTCTCTCTCTCTCTCTCTCTCTCTCTCTCTCTCTCTCTCTCTCTCTCTCACACTCACTAACGCTCTCACTCACATTACAGTAATGTTATATTATACATGATAAAATCAAGTGTCATACATACAAAATGATAATGTGAAAGATGAAAATACACCAAAAAAAATATGGAATGGCATGTTACAGGACATGCGAGCACTCAATTCTCTCTCTCTCTCTCTCTCTCTCTCTCTCTCTCTCTCTCTCTCTCTCACACACACACACACACACACACACACAGGCACACACACATTCCCCACACACACACACACATATCCCTCACATACCCATATATACATCCTCACATCTAGACAAATACATGATGCCTCACATGATCACTGAAACTAATAAGAACAAACTCCCACACTTTACACACAATTGAGACACTGACGATTGTCGTGAGAATTCTCGCAATTGCAAGAAGTGGAGAAAAAATTTTACATATACATTATGTAGCGTAAAAATTAGTGATGCAATTCAACTCTCTCTTTTTTCTCTCTCTCCCTCTCTCTTGCTCTCTCTCTCTCTCTCTTGCGTTCTCTCTCTCTCTCTCTCTCTCTCACACACACACACACACACACACACACTAACTCTCTCACTCACATCACAGTAATGTTATATTATACATGATAAAATCAAGTGGCATACAAAATGATAAGATGAAAATGTGAACAGACTATAGTTAGTTGCGGTTCCAATTCACGGCAACGGGTCGTCCCCATTATGGTCCTTTGCTGAATATTGCTCTCATCACGGCCCTCCGTAATATTTCACAATCTCTTGTAATGACTCCCGCTTCTTGCACCCTCATATTAAAAAAAGGTAGTTGCATATCCTTTACAGGACATTGCAGTCAACACCAGCATTTTTGCTGTTGTGATCTCTTGGCAAGTTTACGTTCAGTCGTTTGCCATTGCTTTCTGAACAAGCGGCACCCATACCATTTCGTAAAATACCAAAACAACACCTTCGCCACGGAATCATCTGCAGTATCTTGTATCCTTCTTTGTGTTGATCGACCCATGCCTCTTCTTCTGGGAACCATGTCTTCCTTGACTGTTTTATCCAACTCCAGGCCATCACGAGACGTTTGTTGTGGCTAATGTATTTCAGTTTCCGGGACACGCTGTTCATGAGCCAGGTTTTTTCCCATCTTCAGATCTTGTAGAATGTCAGTAGTAGTCTGCTTGTTGGCCTACGACATTCTAAGAATGTCTCTCTAACATCGAAGCCCAAAAGCTCAAATTTTCTTCTTTATAAAATGACCCTATATGCGAGGATATGATGAAACAGGAAAGATACATGTTCTCAAACGTTTCACTCCAACTTGCTCGCGGTAGGGCTAGGACTTTTTTTTTCATAACTTATCTAATAACGCCCGCTCTGTCGCGGAAGGATTACAAATGCTATTCGTAGTCCTGCATACCGTGTTCGAAACACAGCTACGGGCTATTTGGAAACAGACCGCCATGCATTGATTCCCATACTCGGTCGTTTCGAAAGCAATGGCAAACTACTGAACGTAAACTTTCCCACGAATCGCAAACATAAAATAAAAATGCTGGAGTTGACTGCTAAGTCCTGTAAAGGATATGCAACTAACTAACTTATCAAATGACATACACCACACCCTGATCTCTTGGGTAGTGAAATTGGATAAAAAAAACATTCTCGAATTAGGACGAACAATAGGATGTTTCCTCTGAAAGTTGTCCAGTATCTGACATGAGACATCCCTTATCTTGTTATATCAATGGAATAGTCAACGAACTTCCTCTCAAAAGTGGAAATCTAACAAAGAGATAAATTATCTCTTAGTGCGTGTTAGAAAATGGAAATAAATGTCAAAGCCGGGACAACAGACAAATTTTGTCGAGAGCCACAAGAGGTCTAGATTGCGTATATCCTTCCTACACTTGCTTGAACTGACTAACGAGAGTTGTGCACAAGTTGTAATCATGAAAGACAGCACCTATTTTAATTCTTGTTGCGATAAGGCAGACCGAGCTTCGGATATCAGCACGCGTGACCAAGTTTCTACAGGAACACCTCGTTGCTACAAACATGTTTTTTCTTTTTTGTGTTGTTGCGTTTGAAATTTAGGTCCGGTATTTTAAATTAACCGGAGTTGGTGGTCTAGTGGTTGAATACTCGCCTGCCGTGCCGGTAACAGAGGTTCATTTCCTGATTGATGAACATATATATGTGGACGTTCGCTACGAGAATGAAAGACTGGCCGCCTGTTCCTCCGTGCACACAGACCTACACAATGCGATGATCCTAGCCCGCTACATACCCACCATAGAATCCTGCTACAGAACATGTTTGTTGTAATGTGATCATATGTGTGTAACACTCTATATAGAAAGACAGATAGACAGGCAGACAGGTGTATGTTATTAGCGAAAGCAGACCATAAGCAGAGAACGACGCTCTTTGTCTGAGGAGACTATCGTCTGGTAGAGGGACCTTCGCCAACCACAACCATAACCAGACTGTCATCAGATAGCGAACCCAAAGCCAACCCATTTAGAACCTTCTCGTAGTCCGTGCCTTATGTCGTTAGTGCCGATGTCTGTCCATATCTGTCTCTTGTGCTGCCAGTCTTCTTATAGTCTATGCCGTGTGGCGTTAGTAATCATGTCTGTCCATATCTGTCTCTTGTGCTGCCAGTCTTCTTATAGTCTATGCCGTGTGGCGTTAGTAATCATATCTGTCCATATCTGCCTCGTGTGCTGCCAATCTTCTTATAGTCTATGCTGTGTGGCGTTAGTAATCATATCTGTCCATATCTGCCTCGTGTGCTGCCAACCTTCTTATAGTCTATGCCGTGTGGCGTTAGTAATCATGTCTGTCCATATCTGTCTCTTGTGCTGCCAGTCTTCTTATAGTCTATGCCGTGTGGCGTTAGTAATCATGTCTGTCCATATCTGCCTCGTGTGCTGCCAATCTTCTTATAGTCTATGCTGTGTGGCGTTAGTAATCATATCTGTCCATATCTGCCTCGTGTGCTGCCAATCTTCTTATAGTCTATGCTGTGTGGCGTTAGTAATCATATCTGTCCATATCTGCCTCGTGTGCTGCCAATCTTCTTATAGTCTATGCTGTGTGGCGTTAGTAATCATATCTGTCCATATCTGCCTCGTGTGCTGCCAATCTTCTTATAGTCTATGCTGTGTGGCGTTAGTAATCATATCTGTCCATATCTGCCTCGTGTGCTGCCAATCTTCTTATAGTCTATGCCGTGTGGCTTTAGTGATCATGTCCACAGCCTTCTGTCTCGGGTGCTGCCAATCTTCTGATTGCCCTTGCTGTGTGGCGTTAGTGATGATATCTGTCCACAGCCTCCCGTCTCGCATATTGTCGATCATCTTATAGTCCATGCTGTGTGGCGTTAGTGATGATATCTGTCCACAGCCTCCCGTCTCGCATATTGTCGATCATCTTATAGTCCATGCTGTGTGGCGTTAGTGATGATATCTGTCCACAGCCTCCCGTCTCGCATATTGTCGATCATCTTATAGTCCATGCTGTGTGGCGTTAGTGATGATATCTGTCCACAGCCTCCCGTCTCGCATATTGTCGATCATCTTATAGTCCATGCTGTGTGGCGTTAGTGATGATATCTGTCCACAGCCTCCCGTCTCGCATATTGTCGATCATCTTATAGTCCATGCTGTGTGGCGTTAGTGATGATATCTGTCCACAGCCTCCCGTCTCGCATATTGTCGATCATCTTATAGTCCATGCCGTGTGGCGTTAGTGATGATATCTGTCCACAGCCTCCCGTCTCGCATATTGTCGATCATCTTATAGTCCATGCCGTGTGGCGTTAGTGATGATATCTGTCCACAGCCTCCCGTCTCGCATATTGTCGATCATCTTATAGTCCATGCTGTGTGGCGTTAGTGATGATATCTGTCCACAGCCTCCCGTCTCGCATATTGTCGATCATCTTATAGTCCATGCCGTGTGGCGTTAGTGATGATATCTGTCCACAGCCTCCCGTCTCGCATATTGTCGATCATCTTATAGTCCATGCTGTGTGGCGTTAGTGATGATATCTGTCCACAGCCTCCCGTCTCGCATATTGTCGATCATCTTATAGTCCATGCCGTGTGGCGTTAGTGCTGATATCTGTCCACAGCCTCCCGTCTCGCATATTGTCGATCATCTTATAGTCCATGCCGTGTGGCGTTAGTGATGATATCTGTCCACAGCCTCCCGTCTCGCATATTGTCGATCATCTTATAGTCCATGCTGTGTGGCGTTAGTGATGATATCTGTCCACAGCCTTCTACCTCGTTTACTGGCAATCTTTTGTGATGCAAATGTTCCTCCCTGGCATGATGTGAAACTGTCCAGCATCTTCTCGCTTGGTTTCTCTCTGCCTCTATAGTCACGCGGATTGTCAGCGAGCCGCGGTAGCACAGTGGATAGCACACTTGCCTTCATTCTACAGGTCATTTGATGCAATCCACATCCAGGTAGTGCGTTCGTTAAATGACCTGGATCTCCAGGTCGACCCACTCAAATACAGGTACCATAAAACATCCTGGGAAGTAAAGGCGGTTGTTATGATACTGATCCCATCATCCATTGGATGCCGATTAGTCTAATATGAGGCCAGCTCCATATGTCCACTACCCATCAAGGAGTTTAAAGGGGGACCTTCATTTGTTACAGATACCCAATACACTTTAAGTCCTGGAACAGGTTCTGTTGGCTGTACTCACAGAAAATGTCAGGGCACTAAATGGGATATCAGGACATTGAATGGGATATCGTTGCAGTCAATGGGTTATCAGGGCATTTAATGGGATATCGTGGCAATTAATGGGATATCAGGGTATTGAATGGGATATCAGGGCATTGAATGGGATATCGTTGCAGTCAATGGGATATCAGGGCAATGAATGGGATATCGTGGCAGTTAATGGGATATCAGGGCATTGAATGGGATATCGGGGCATGGCATGGGATATCAGGGCATTGAATGGGATATCGTGGCAATAAATTGGATATCAGGGCATTGGAAATGTTGGCATATTAAATGAGATGTGAGGGATTTGAATAGGATATGAGGGAATGGGGTACCAGGCATTGAATGGGACATCATGGGATTAAGTGGAATATCAGAACATTTAGTGGAGTGTCAGGGCATTGAATGGAGTGTGAGGACATTAAGTTGAAAGTTAAGGCACTAAGTGGAATGTCAGGACATTGAGTGGAATATGAAGACATTGAATGGAGTGTGAGGGCATTGATGGAATGTCAGAGTATTGAATGGAATGTCAGGGCATTGAGTTGTGTAAAATGTCAGGGTATTGAATGAACAGTGAAGGGGTTGAATGTAGTCTAATGATATTGCATGGAATATCAAATCATTGAACGAAATGTCAGGTATTGAATGGCATGTGAGGTCATTGAATGAAATGTGAAGGCATTGTCATAAATATCAAAGTTTGATGAGTTAGAAAATGAAATGGAAAAGATGACAATTAATAAGAGAGATCAGATGGAAGCGTTCTGGTATAATACTAACAGACAAACACAGCATAACATATTCAAGAAGTAACTAATACGAAAACTGAGTAGGGCTACTTGTTGATCAGGAAACAGTTACATAATTTAGTGGTTATTGGAGTATTTCAGATTGGATTATCGTAGTTAAAATGAATGGCCAACCATTAAATGTCAACATTATATAACTATATGAACCAACAGCAGCAGTAGTGAAGACGAAAACCAAAGATTGTATGATAAAAATAAATCGTGAGCTCTTAGACCAAATACAAGTAAATCACAATATTCTTCGGAGGTCAGCATGACCGACTGGATAAGAGCCCTCGCTCTTAAACTACCGGTGTGCTGATGCCGAGGTAGCGGGTTAAACCCAGCACAGATCAGCTGGACTAAAATGTTGACTTCTCGGCCTTCACTTGGGGACGTAAATTATAAGTACCTGAGGAGTTGGAGTGGGTTCGCTTGATGGCGAGGGACACTGGTAACAGGAGTAGCTAATTCACACGCAAACATCAGTTCAGCGCACTAGAAGTGGTAGCACTTGTGTGGACTATGCTTGAGTTCAATGCGAGTGAAGCTCTTTCGAGGGAAGTGCATGAGACCTAGTTGTGCACCTGAAAGGTCGTGTGTCCGACGTCGTCATGCATTTCTGTAAGATGTGCCTCCTTTTGACAGATCTCATCAAAGATAGCAGGCTATCCCGTGGGTCGATTTTCCTTCCTAAGAATTGTTGCCAAGCAGCAGCCTAAACGTCTACTTTTGCGATTTTTAACTGCTGTGTGATTTTTGTCGTAGAAAATGTGATTTTTATCGTAGAAAATGATACTTTGAGACTTCAACATGAAAGGTAGGAACGGGGAGAATAGAAGATGTTATTGGTGATTTTGAATATTAATTTAGGATGGACCAATCTCTTATTTATGTTCTGGAAACCTGTACTGTCTCTGAAAGCGAAGTGTAAGATAAGTGCAAAAAAACTATTCCAACATCTAAAAACTAGAAGACAGATTCCAACGCCAGCAGGAGAAAGACCCTCAGAGTCATGACTAGAAAGTTCGCATCTCGACAGTGTTAGTGAGCTAAGAGGCCGAAACATTCGGCGAAGACGGAACTTTTCTGACGATCGGAAACCTCCTGTCGTGTTGGCTTCGCGACGGAGTTTTTCCTATAAAGGAATAAGAAACCAAAAAAAAAGGAATCAGAAAACTGAGGGAACTGACAACACTAAATGATATGATTATTGGAAACACATGAGTTAGGCAACACCAGAGGCGACTGTACACATCCTGACAAGAAAATATGAAATGAAAGTTGTTATATTCTGGTTAATAAAATATTTGGAAATTACACTGATAATTTGTAGGCAATGCCTGGCAGTGATTTTAACAACGATGACGTTCCCCTATGAGGACAAATAAAAATAAGATTGAAAAGAGGGAATAAATAAGTTTTTTTTTTTAAATAGTTGCATATCCTTTTTACAGGATGTTGCAGTCAACACCCGCATTTTACTGCCGTTGTTGATGTCTTCGTAAGTTTTATGTTCAGTAGTTTCCCATTACTTTCTGAACGACCTGCTCACATACCTTTCCGTAAGACACCAACGCGAAGAGATCCGCTGCCGAATCTCGCGCAGCTGTGTTTCGTACGTGGCTATTCGGGATTACGAACAGCGTACTTAACGCCTTCACCAGGGAGACCGGCTAAATAACGTTAAGAACATTACACTTAACAAAGATATGCTAAGATGGGATAATGAAATCTGAGAACGGTACAGAGTGATTGTGAGAAACTGATTCAATCCCATGCCTAAAATACAAAGCATAAATTAACAATAGGGAAATGCTGACAAACGAAATTCACCACACAAGGAAATAGATATTACCGGGGATAGTTTTTTTTTCGGAAAAGGGGGGGGGGGGGGGGGAGTGGGAAGAGAGACTAAGAAGAATCGGATAACTGAAAAAAATCTCAAAGTTGACAGACGAAAGAAAAGACAGTTGAAAATAAACAATGACGAAAGTTATAAGATAATACAGAAATTAGAGATCAATGCAGAAAGGCAAAATACATTTGGTGGAACAAGCAGTTAACAAAATTCAAATACATTGGATTAAAGATACAAAATAAAGCGCACAGAACAACATAAAAAATAAGACAACACAGAATGTTTGAACTCAATCAAGGGAAATGTATAAATGAAAGGAGATGATTTGAAAAAAAGACACAGAATGAATACGTACTAGAGTTATATGATACATACACATCACAATTAACAGAGGAAAGACTCTCAGAAGGTCACCAATTCTAAATGAAGAGGTCGACGATGTTATCAAACATGAATACCCAGATAGAATAAATACCTGGGCTTTATGAATTCACAGTAGTGGAATCAAAACTACTAGAGGAATATGGGTTTGAAATAATAACTAAAGTGTTGAATAATATTTACACCAGTGGCCATATTCCCATTGATAGGCTGAAATCTGTATGCGTAGTTTATACCAAAGGACTAAGGGCAATTTAATGCAAAGAATTTCCTACAAACAACATTATAAATCTTGTTACCAAACTTCTACTGAGAATCATAAAGTTAAGAATACGAAGAAACAACCCCCCCCCCCCCCCCCCCCCCCCCCCCAAAAAAAAAAAAAATAATTAGTGAATGAATACAAACTTATGTCACTTGTTTTAGAACTATGGTAATAATATGACTCTTACTATGGCTCTATAATGATGCGCCACTTACTTTAGCTTTATAGTAATGTGGTCCTATAGTCATACGTAACATACTTTAGCCGTATAGAAATATGTCTCTTACTCTGTCCTTTAGTAATATATCACTTTATTTGGTCTTATAGTAAACAGCCACTTACTCTGTCCTTTAGTAATATATCACTTTATTTGGTCTTATAGTAAACAGCCACTTACTCTGGCACTGTAGTAATGTGCCACTTATTATGGCCTTCTAGTAAACGACATTCCCTCTTTGTCAGACCGATCTCCCTCGCTGAGAACTGTAGTCCTGGGGCCGGGTGGTATATATGACGGTGCCGTCTTAGTGTTGTGGCGAGACACTCGCCTATCGACCCTCTCTCTGGTCATGAGTTCGACCCCTAATCGGGGCGTATTCAGATTTTTAAAGATTGACCTTTTCTCCCAGGTCAACCTAGTCTAAAAAGGATACTATTAAATGTCTTGACAGAAACAATCCATTAATCTCGTGGACAACAATCACCTTCAAATTAATGTCCTATTTGTGGCTGACTCGATCACGGGATTATTAATCTGAGCCAGGCGATGGACCCTAACATAACTTCTCTTCTAAGGTTGAATGGGCTAGGGGAAATGGTATATATAATCTAATGGAATGTCTTGGGGAGTGATACCGACCTTGATCCACTGAATACATTTAGGTCTATAATTGTATATGTCTGGCTCCATATGTCCTATGTGCTTTAGGCAGGTACAAGGGACGTTTTATCGTAAGCCCAGTGCGCCTTAACTTATTAAATGCCATGGGATGATTAATCGTCTTAAGCGACTTTCCGCAACTGCCATGGTTTTATAGACCGCCGTAATGTCACTGCGTTATAATACTGGTCTGCAACCATGTTAACAACTTTTAAGTCATAACTGTTACACACTCCTCATTTTCTGCCATCCATTTTGTTTGGACCAAACCTACTTTTTATTTGGCCCTGTGTACAAGTGTATACTTGTCATTTATTTACTTACTTGTTTGTACAACATGCATACAATTCTCCTGTCAACAAACACAAATATATATAGAATTTATCAGTTGTCGAAGCTGATGAAACCTTTATATAAACATGTCTCGTGTTACAGGCTACAGTCGACTAGATGTAAACGTGTACAAGCGATTACTGATTACAAGCAATCTTCCAGGAATCTCTGATCTTGTCTGACCTCACGCCGTGGGGCGGCCGAAAGCGGCGACACGTGAAGATCAAAGAGACAATCACTTTTACAACGTCTTGGAATGTGTTTGAAAATAAATACACATATGCTTAATGACTACTCGAGGCCTTATATAGGAGTACATGCGAACACATTTTTGAACTTCAAAGATTTGTAGAGAGATGCTTGTTGTATGTGGAATATGTTACTTCGCTTAATAATTTGGGCAAATTTTTTTAAGATAAATTTATTAATGAAACCTTCTTCTTCTTCTTCTTCTTCTTCTTCTTCTTCTTCTTCTTCTTCTTCTTCTTCTTCTTCTTCTTCTTCTTCTTATTATTCTTCTTCTTCTTCTTCGTGATCTCTTCATTTTAATTATTCCCTTAGTTTCTTCCGGTCTCCCTGGCCTAGGATTTAACGTCTTTCTCCGTTATCCCGTATATCTACGCGAGGAACGTAACCTGCGCGAGAATCGATAGCGGTTCTCGCCGCGTTGGTAACTACGGTGTATGTTGGTAACCTACGGGGTATAAGAGACAGGAGGCTGTGGACAAACATGATCGCCAACGCCACATGACATGGATTATATTGTTTGTGTGAGCTGACGTAGGCTCTAGCCGCCACGTCTATTGTCACATTCGTGATTACCTTCTATTCAAGCTAACCAATACCACTTCTTGTTCTAGTTTATTTTGATGTTATCGGAGTGCTACCGGTTAGTATTGGGACTCTTCGCTGGCTGTTGCAGGTGAGGAAGGAGACCGTAGTGGAACGTCCTGACAACTGTGACATCTTTTCTTGACTCAACCCAACTGTATAGGAAACTATCGCTTGTCAAACAAAAGATATTGCGTAGGTTGAAATTGTCACAATAGTAATAAAACTGCGTCCGTTGTTTCTGGCTGTGGGTAACTATTTCTGATGTCCCGTTTCCGTAGCTGTATCCGCTATCTGGGTCTGTTTGTGGAGAATCCCGGGGTACACGTCGCTACTTCTGCCTTCCTGCTACAGGTAGATTGTAGTGGAGAAACCCCATTCGTGTCAGACATAAATCTGCCACCGACATGTGTGACTGAAATTGTTGGTCCCGTTTGTTTACCGAAGAAGGCTAAATTAGGGCAACACGTGAACAATTTGTATATATATATATAACAATAAATCTGCAACAATGGAACAGTTAAAAACAACGTGTAACACGTGAACAGTCAAGAAAACGTGTAACATATGAACAGTCAAGAACAACGTGTAACATGTGAACAGCCAAGAACAACGACTAACATGTTAACAGTCAAAAACAATGTGTATCCTTGGAACAGAAAAGAACAATTATATCTCAAACAGTCAAGAACAATCTGTAACGTTAGAACAGTCAAGAAAAATTATGTAACGATGGAGCAGTAAAACAACATTTGTAATAATAAAATAGTCAAAACCATTGTAACGTTGAAACAGTCACACAAAAAAATCTGCTTAATATTGGAATAATCAAGAAAACTATGTAACATTGGAATAACCAAGACCAATATGTCACATTGAAATAATCAAGAACAACCTGTAACATTGGAATAATCAAGAACAATATGTAACATTGAAATAATCAAGAACAATATGTAACATTGGAATAATCATCAACAATATGTAACAGTGGAATAATCAAGGACATTATGTAACATTAGAATAATCAAGAACAATATGTAACATTGGATTAATCTAGAACATTGTGTAACATTGGAATAATCAAGAACAACGTGTCACATTGGAAAAATCAAGAACAGTGTGTCACATTGGAATAATCAAGAACAGTAAGTCACATTGGAATAATCAAGAACATTATGTAACATTGGAATAATCAAGAACATTATGTAACATTAGAATAATCA